>CM065667.1:6746730-6910296 GCA_033220385.1 Triplophysa yarkandensis | reverse complement strand
CACATCTGTAGTATTAAAAAAAAAACACGGTAAGTGAATATGTGCAACTTCCTTTAAAATATCTTTTTTTGTAGAAGATAGTCAAACGGGTTTGAAATGACAAAAGGGTAAATACATGATGACAAATTCTTTGTTTGAGGTTGATATATAACTTTAATATGGGTCAAACATTTCTATCAATCTAAGCATCATCCTCACCTGATACCAGCTCAAACAGGTCAATATCTACAAAGTACACCCAAGAATGTACTGTAGCAGAGAAACACAGGGTAAACAAATTTCCCACAATTGTTATTCATCTGTAAACAAATGTACTGTATGCTGTGTCCATGTAAACACACCTTTATGATATATTATATTTTCTGCTTCCAATGCGGTCTCAATACTGAGTGGGGGAAGAGTGTAAAAATTGAGGCAGAAAAACAAAAGTCTAAAAACAGAGAAGCATGAGCAGGCATGCGAGATGCTGGGATCTGACTGATGTCTGTTCAGCATGGCCCTGCACAACCTTTCATGCACTCCACTGACTGACAACGGCACTACCACAAGCCCCACAAAATTCAGAGCGGTTACCATGGCGACCGGAACGACAAAGCTCTCCAATTCACATTTTCTGCTCTTTAAAACATTAAAGTTAAGAGAGTGCATGCGAGGTAGAGAGCGTGTGTATAAGAGAGAGAGAGAGAAAGAGTGAGAGAGCTGCAGTATCAATACTGATAAAAGAGTACAAGAATCCAGGGCACTCCACAATGAAGGACCATGAAAAAGAGAGCGAAACTGGACACAAGCTCTTCAGATCTTTTTCTGGCAACAAAAATACAAAAATAAGAACATTAACAAGATCATGTTCCTGTTGATGCGCAAAACGATATTTCTGAGGAATATTACTCACTTTAAAGCACCATAAAAGATGTTTGTTCACTGAAAGGTGCAGTTTAACTGATATATAGAGACCTATTCTGTGTATCAAAAATACACAAAATCTGAAATAGACAACACATGAAATACAGTCCACTAATTAGAAATACTGTGCTGTTTGTTACGAATACAGGAAATTTGAAACAACACATTAAAAAAAAAACGTAAAAAAATAGTCTACCCATAAGACATATTTATAAACTAAACAATTCCAAACCAAAAATTTCGTGGTCCATGTGAAGTATTTTACTTCTGAAAAATATTATCTATATAGATGATACACTAATACAGACCCTAAATTAACCTCGGGTCAGATGTGTACATCTGAAAAAAACATATATAATCTTCCTTTACATTTTTCATTATGTATAAGAAGGTAGTTGCATATCTACAGTAGACAGAAGACAACTCACTAAGTTTTGGATCAGAGCCTTTGTTTGCATCTTTATGTATGTGTGTACTCATGCTTGCTCGTATGTGTGTCTGCGCATGAGGGTCTCAGGTGCAGCAGGCAGCATCTCACCCTCATCACTTCACATGGACAGGTGGATTGGAAAGCCAGGGGGCTTAGGAGACAGTCTGTTACACCAGTGACCCCCAAAGAGCCTACCTGTTTGATAAGCCAACCTTGAACACACACACACACACACACACACACACACACACACACACACACACACACACACACACACACACACACACACACACACACACACACACACACACACACACACACACACACACACACACACACACACACACACACACACACACACACACACACTCTCAGACTTTCATATGCTGTAGATTGATGGAAACAGCAGTTATCCCTTGCTGCTGGACGACAGTCCATAATACAATTTGCGGCCATCGTCGATGCTTTAAGGCTTTTTGACTGTCTGCTGAAATGCTCTTTTGTGGGTCACAGCGGTAGACGAGACTAACAGATGGTGTCCCAGCCCACACTCAATGAGCGATCTGACCACCAACAGAAACGGCTACAGACGGAGAAACGACTCCATTCAGTCTCAATCCAATTCTCGTCCCGAACATCAACAAACACTTGTGGGTCAAAGACATTCAGATCTTAGTATCTAAAGAAACCCACAATGTGATTTTGTGTTTAAGAGAAGTAAATTCAATGTACTTAAAAAGTAAAACAAGTTTGGAAAAATTTAGTTGAAAGAATGTGAAATGATTTTTCATTTTGTGTAATGCTACATTTATGCAAAAATTCAAACAACATGCATATTCTGGCAGTATTTATAAAAAAATTGAAATAATAAATGACCATTGTTCATTTTATTATTCTTACCTGAGTAAAAAATCTTATTGACATAGGGGAAACCTATAGGATAGTGACAAATAAAAAGGTACATTTTAGTAAATATATCCCAAATTAAGCTCATACAATGAATGACATTTTAGTAAATCATGAAATAAATGTATATTTATTTTTTGCTCAAAGAATAATGTTATGCCTAAAACCTTTTTCAACCATTGTATGAACTGAACTAAATCTTTTGTAAACCTAATTTTTAAGTGGAACATTTAAAATAATTGATAAAAACCAATCTCCGTAAAACATACAAATATTGGTGGTGAATTCTAATAGAAATTTTTGAGTTAATAAGAATTATTAATTCTTTAACTTGCAATATTAATATAAATAGTATATTTAACTCAATTTCAATTTTTTTTGTAAATTGTTTAATCTAAAACACTGGTAAATTTTTTTGGTGCATACATAACTGGCATAACTGATGCTCCAGTAGTGTGTATTTTATAAAATTTCACTTGGCTCTTTTACATCCCTAGAAACATCCTCATGGCATGTCAGAATAAAAATCCGTAGTGACGTTAACCTGCGGCCCAATTTGACCTCTGACCCCCATCCACTCTGCACATGCTCATTATGTCTGTTCACAGAATGTCGAAGCACAAGCTTGATTTTCTCTATAAATTGCTTTCATTCTTACACGTGTCAGTGTGCGCGAGCGCTTTGTAAGGCAGATCAAACCGAGTTTTCGCGAGGATGCATGAAATAGAGATAGGTGGGTGTGCGTTTGATACGAGGTTGAGCTGTCTGCTGAACGGCTGCCAGCGCTCCATCAACATCCCTGAACGCTGCCAATCGTCTGAGGAGGATCGGAAGACTGCGGCATTGTGTTGTCTGTTAATTCGTGTTTGTGTGACCTGATTAACTGTTAGGTTCGGTTGGGCAAAGCACTTAACACAGCTTCTCGGAGAATGACGTCCTGTGTTTCTGTGTAGGTGTGTATGTGTGCTATAGTTATAAAGAGATGATGTGTATTTAAGCTAAGGTGAGATGAGAAGAAGGAACTCAAGTTGCCAAATGCTCAACATTTCTATCCATCTGCTACGGTTTTGGCTGGCTATACATAAAGATCTCAGGAAGAGAGTTTGAAAACTTGCAGGATATCGTGCCATATGGTATTTCATTCATGCTATCTTTTCAGGGTGGTTACGTAGAAATCCTGTATTTACTCAATAGAGGGATTCATAGGTTTTGATGTGATTGTGTTCTATGATAAATGTTCACTTTGTAGTCACCATGTGTTCTTTACAGCATTTTGGAGTAAAAAAATAAGATTGGATTGAACAATTGCTGGCTTAGTTTCATCCACTGTTAGGTAGATACACTCTTGTCATTTCAAACCTGTTTGACTAACTTTCCACTGCCGAACACAAAATAAGATATTTTGAAGAATGTTGGAAACTGGTACTAGTTCACTTGCACAGGTTATGTGATCAGAAAACAGAAGAGAAACTGCTGTTTGGTTACCCGCTATCTTCGTTGGAAAAAGTCACTTATTTTTGAGCAAATTAATACTTTTACCAAAAAAAAGTTCATATTTGATGGAAAATTGGTTTCAAAGAATTAGCTGCTCGATTAAGACAAATATATAAAAACTTTAAATATCTATTCCACAATTATAAATAATTGTGACACGCATAAATGTTGATCACTATTTTACACAATTACTGTATTCACTTTGGAAACAATGTCAAATCCTTAATAAATAAACAGTTAACAGAGAAATAAATAAACAAGGTAATTAACAATAACGTTTTATTATTAGTAAGTTAACTGTTAATTCATACATGATTCAAGAACAAAGATAAATTAAAATATGATTGTGCATAAACTGCATTTCAAATAAATAAAAGAAAAAGAATATTGAAAAAGAAATAACATGTACATATAATATCCCAGCACTAAAACAATCTAGAATTTTGGGTAAAACTGTTAACCCTATTTGACCTGAGACTGGGTTAAAAAGATCCCTATATTGTTCAGACCGTAGATGTTCTGCAATGAAGTCTTAGGTTCACACCAGACACACAAACACACACACACTCCTCAGTCTGTTTACAGAAACACAATAAACTTGTCTCTTACTCTCAGGAAACTTAATGATTACTATGGAACTTTAATGAAGAGTAGCTGTGGATGTCAGGTTAAGCACCCTATCCCTCGGCCAGAACGACCGGTCTCTGCCGCATTGATCTGATGGTACGCCTTCCGTTTAATGGGTTCGGGCAGCCTTGCCGAAAAGCTTTCTGGAAAGAAAAACCCTTAAGCACACAGGAGGGAATTCAGAAAGAATGAATTGTGCTCGCCGTCTGCATTGTTTTAGCGCTCGATTCGCTAAACGAATTATGCAAACCAGATAACCGAGAAAACTCCCACAAAACTCAGCATTCTAATTGTATTTCTTGCAGGTCGGGTCAAAAACGCAATAGACAAACATACTTTACTGGGCCTGTACAGAATCCACTGTTCGTACAGAAATCCAAATCTACTCTTTCAAATGTCTTTGACTAGACTGTGTGTCTGAATATCTATTGTTATGTCTATTATGATGAATTACTGCTGCCATGATCAATAGAAAGTAGTACAACAACTCTCTCTGAATTTGTAATGTACGTATAATTTAAGTGAAACTGAAATAGGTGACATTTGTGTATTTGTGACTAGGTGGAAGGTGTGATCCTGGTAAATTCGAATGACAAACTTGGTTAAAAGATGTCATGGAGCAGTAGATGCGCTTTTTTCACTTTTCCGGATCGTGATCAACAAAAACAGGGGCGGAGCTTGATATTGTCAATCAATAACTCACTGGATCTAAGAGACTGTTGTCTACGCTGTTGACTCTATTGGACTTTTACAGCAAAGACGGTTCATGAAACTTCTCAATAGTTGCCAAAAATACTGGTTATGCATAGAGTTAGAGCTAAACACACCAACTGAGATGAAACATTTAAAATCTTTAAATAAAATTTCACCCACAAATGGAAATTTTATCATCATTTACTCACCGTCTTAGCATTTAAAACCTTTATGACTTTCTTTCATAGAACAAGAAAAAAGATATTTTGAAAAACGCTGACGTCACTTAGCTTTTATCCATAAAATAGAAGTAAGCGTTTGTCACTGTTGTTAGGTAACCAACATTCTTAAAAACATCTTCTTTTATGTTCTGGGAAAGAAAGACAAAAAGGTTTGAAATGACAGAGATTAAATGATTACAGATGTTACATTTTTAGGGGAACTATCCCATCCGCCAGTCAACAAATAAAAAATCCAACATATCACATGACACATATTTTTCTGCGGCACTCGGTCTCAACAGCTGTGTTTGGCACCAACAAAATAGATGGCAGATTTGAATGCCAGTTTGCTGTCAGTCATCGGATGCCTGCTCTTGATCCTGCCCTTCCTCGTGACAGAAAGGGAAGAAAGGTCATGAATAAAAAATAGGCTGAGTAAAAAATATACCATAAAAATTTGAGTTTCAACATCAAAGTGACTTTACAGACACCGTTTGCACCGGATTAAACAGGATTGCAGGTGAATAGTGGGAATAGTCGCCCCAAAAACAGTCCAAAGTGACGCAATCTCTCGCAATTCACGTCACTGAATTCCCATCCTGGCAAAGCTGGAGAACGCCCGTGTTTCATCTCGATGTATCTGTCATCGAGGATGTTATGGAAACTGCAAAGTCACACGTACACGCAGCAGTCACTTAAGAACTCATGTCACGTGTCTCCACATCCCGAGAAGAAACTGGCAGCACCCGGACGGCAGCGGCATTGGTGGTGTGTGTGTTCATCTGAGGAGATTCCCTCAGGGAAATGTCTCTTTTAGATCTCGCAGACATGCAGCTGGCTCAGTGACGGCGCTGCAGACGGGATCATTAAACTTCGCATTTCCTAATCTGTCCCTTCAACCCACCATTACACCCTTGCTCCAGCCTCCACACACATACACACGCGCAGTCTGCCCGATCAATCAAGTCGTAAGGCAGAACATAGGCTCCCCTCCTCTCGCAGCACTAATGCAACACACAAGCCAATTAGCAAAGCTTCCTGACCAATCAGCACGCAGCTCTTTACCATAGACTAATACAGCATGATTGATGAGGGCTTCTCTTCTAAGAGATAACCCTTTATTGCACACACACATATATAGAAGCCCGAGTGGGATGTTGCGTATAAGGATGCTCGCCCTCGAAAGCACGCCGCAGTCGTAGCCTACACACAGACAGCCACTCCACAAGTGCTTAACTCGCAGAGTCAAGCACGCTTATTAGCAATTACTTCTCTTTGTGTCTGTGTGGATATCTGGTTTTTCCTCTCCTCTTTCTCTCGTATGGAGCTGTGAGTCATCCGCACAATCCTATTTCATTAATTAAACAATGAATTTGTATATTAATGAAAGGCAAACAAAGAGCAGGGCTGAATAATCAGTGCCTGGGAAGGATGAATACGGCTGGATCTTTTCTTTGCAGATGATATCGTCACTTTAAAGAAGAGATCCGTGCGCTGTTGATGAAAGGCTAAATTGCTTAAATGTCATCAGTGTCTTGAACGCACATATTTTACCCACAATAGAAACGCTTCTTGTTAGCTGGGGGGGGGTTATACTGTAGTTTTTACGATTGTTAATATTTTTGTTAATTCATGTTCATGTTTATCTCCAGCTTACTGGATCTTGACCTTTCCAATGTGTCTGACAAAGCGGGCCTATTGAACAAGGTACTCTAAAATCTATAGAGATGTACAGAGGAAATTACATTTCTTTGCTGAGCACAACTACTATAAAGATATGGTGTCAACACAAAATGGCATTGAGGGAATAAAAGCCACGGAGGAAACAGCTTGATTTTAATTATTGAGATTTGATGTAATAGCTCACAAGTCAGTCTCACAAAGTCTCCCAATGTCACTCTGATATAATTCTGATATAAAGACCCCCCTGGTTTTTAACGCTGCTTACATGTTTATTTTCCCGTATTTTCTTGAAGACAAACCATGAGCAAATGTATCATTTTAAACCATTGCTAAGCATTCTCTCCATGAAGCTAAAGATGAAACGGGGTTCTAAACTGCCCTGATCAAAGCATAGATATTCAAGGACTTCATTTTGTGATTAAATGGCGGTGGGACAAATTGCACATTCAAGTGTTTTCTACATTTATACTTATATGAAAGTATTTTAAGGCAGGAGAAAATGGTCATATTCGTAACTTTGATGCTCAAAGATTAGTTTTAAAGGGTAGAATTATCCACAACAATCTAAAAGAATAACTTTTTTATGTGAATCAATTTACACAAAAATGAGTAAAATTTAAAGCTTTAAGATTAATTGAATATACCGTTTAAATTTTGTATTTGCAAGTAAAACATTTAAATATGATGAACTGAAATATTTATTTTAGAATTAACTCAAAATATTGGTTTCCATAACAAATATATATATATATATATATATATATATATATATATATATATATATATATATATATATTTCTTAAATAAACACTTTTTTCATTACATAAACTTTTATTTTTGAGAAATTTACTGTTGGGTTTTCGACCAACTATTTAGATTTTTTTCACAGAACAAAATATATTTCATAGTTTTTAATATTTAAGATTTATTTTAAGTTAATATAATTTTTTTTTATATTTACTAAGCAACAGGAAATATATTTCACAGTGCACTGGGGAAAAGTTTAAATTACTAATAAAATCACAAATAATATAATTATGGCGAAAAACAAATTTTCTATTTAAATAATAATGGGCATATGCAATTAAATCAATCAACTTATGAATAAAATAATAAAAAATAATATTCAAAGAACTAGCATTTCTTAGCAAACATTGTCCAACAAAACTGTTCTTGTATGTTTTACTTTTGTATACACACAAAAGTGCACACACAATTGTCTCCTTCAAAGCGTCCAATGGCTAACATTTGGGGTGTAGGTTCCTCAGTTGCTGTCTGAGGTTGTGCCGTCTGTCAGAGAAAAGCAGGGGTCTTTTTTCTGATAAGATTCTCCATATGGTAGGGGTCAGTTCGCGATAAGAGTCAGTGTGTGTTAAAGGTCATTGTGTGTTAAGGGTCTTTGTGTGGGATGATTTTTCTGTATCCAGTCTGCTGTATCAAAACACATGCACACACATGCACACACAGACACACACAGACACACACACACACACGCACACACACGCACGCACACGCACGCACACGCACGCACACACGCACACACGCATGCACACATACACACATACACAAATCAAGTGCTTCCATCATTTCTGCTTTCTCTCTATCATCTTATCCCAGCACAGGGAACGAAATAACAAAGAGAATAAGAGACAATTCAGCCTCTCTCTGTGTGCTTATAAAGGCCTTTGTGAGCTTTGATGGTTCTGTCTCAGTGAAGGTAGGTGGGCAGATTCATACAGAAGTCAGTAAAAAAAGACCAACAACAAAAACAAAGCATCACAATACAAGTGTGAAGGCGGAGCAATCCTCAGGAAAAGTAATATGACTGTCAGTATTGTCACATTCGCAACAACCACCCACAGCACTTGGTCAAAAAAAATAGAATTATATATAATAGAATAAAAATTTAACTTATTGAATCCATTTGGAAAATGTAAAACGTATTGTTTTTATTTCATGGACAAAATAGAAAATGCCGAAAGGAAAGTGACCCAAGTGGTTTTGGGTGGTTTTGGGTGACCCAAATCAAAATGTTAATAGTTAATTTTTATTCCTTATAAAAAAGAAAGTTATACAGGTGTTTTATAACATGAGGGTGAGAAATAATGACAGACATCTCTGGTTTTTGGGAAACAAGTTGGGAGAGTACATTTAGAGGGTAGAGAGTGGATTTCACAGCATGAGTTCAGTTAAAAGAAAGAAGTAGAGAAATAAGGAAGAAAACACCTAAAATAACAGCAGCCATAGTTCAAAATTTAAAGTGACAAAACACTGTGTTTTGCAATGCAACAACGTTAGAAGTAAGAAAGACAAAGTCAATACAGATTTGTCCATTACACTGCCATATCGTATAGCAGAAACGTCAAACTGGTCTCAGTCTTGTGGGTTTAAAGGAGAGTGTATCTGAATCAAGTTACACATCTGTGGCTTTACAGACACACCCAGTAAAAGCCTTTCCTTACAGTTGTAAAGATAAAAAAACTGTAACGGGTGATGTTTTGACATGTACACATTGCATGTTCTACACAATGTGTTTCTCACAAAGATCTGCTTTCCTGCCTGGACTAATGACCTCAATTCATGCTTTTATTAAGAAAGGAGTCTATGTCTTAAAGGAGGACAAGGACATACAGTAGGATTGGTCATAGGATAATGATGTGAAAGAGATGCCATTACACTTTTAAAGGACAGTTCATCCCCCAATATGAAAATTGTGTATTTAGACACCCTAACTTCAAACCTCTTTTTACTTCTTTCTGCAGAACACAAATTAAGATACTTTGAAGAATGTTGGAAACTGAATAGTAACAGTACCCTTTGACTTGCTTCGGTTATTGTTTCCTACAGTATTTCATATAAAAACGTTGTCATTATTTACACTTCCCAAAGATGAAGTGATATTTTGTGAAATGCCTCATGTTTCTGAATTAGGACACACTTGAAAATCAATGAGGGCATGTTGTTTTGTACAAATATTCTTCAAAATATCCTCTCTTGCAGAAAAAAGAAAGACGTATATGTTTGGAAAAACATGAGGGGTAAATCATATCTTTTTGGTTCAACTAAACCGTTAAACCAAGATGAAATGGACTGTACTCTAACACTATTTGTGGCAAGCAAAATATGGCCATATCTCCCAGAAACTCGAAGGTTAGCAATCTTTTAGCTCTGTTTGTGGACAGCTGCTCTAACAACCCTACAACAAATGGACCCCAAATCCTGCACAACCCTTCTTCAATTGCAGTACAATCCTCACATCAATCCTCAGCTTTGTCTCCAAGGCCTGAGTCCATATCGTGCTGCTGTCCTCTAAACTCTCACACGCCAACTGTAGGGGGCCTTGAATACGCCAACACACACACACACACACACACTCAAACGCTCTCAGAGTATACGATGGCCACGATCTTCATGTACTAGCATCCAAACAACATTGTGGTTTTGGTATTATGATGGTAGGATAAGGTTTGATGAGGCTTGCAAGAAATATTTCTCAAAATATCTTAAAGTAATTTACCAAAAAATGACAACTGTGTCATCAGTTACTCATCCTTATTATTTACAAAAATGTTGTTTACCGAACAAAAGCAGAACTTATTGAGTACATGGATTTTGTGTCCATACGATAGAAGTGATAGGTTGATGCCAATGTTCGACTATTGACATTCTTCAAAATTACTCTATTTTGTCCAGCAGAACCACAGTTTGAAATGACAAGAGGATGAGTAAATGATAAAGTTTCCATTTTTTGGTAAACTTTAACTTTTACGAAATAGTCCATGTCTTGCGACAGGAACCAAGCTTCCATGAAAGCACAAATTCACTTTACTTGCCTTTGAAAGTGGTCACAGTGTATTTCTACCTTTATTTCCGCCTTTCACCATCTGGAAACTTCCCTTCATCAACTTGCATTAAAGAAAAGGCCTAGAGGTCTTCCTCCGCAAAGGAAGCAATGGTGGTTGATGTGGATATAGGAAGAGCTGGGTTCACAGGAGTGTTTCATTAACTGTGCATTAGTTTAAGAGACGTAATTATTCATATAGTCTCAAGTGATCAGAGGATGACTCCTTGTGGGGTATTTCTTTTTAATGGAAAGGCGAATGACTCATTGATTAGAGAAAGGGTGAATGGACTAATCCATTGATTTGGCAACGAGGTGAAGGTGGTCAACCAGAGCCAAGGGCTCTGGAGTCCACCATTGATTGTTGGTTGGGGGGATGTAATGACGGAATCATCAAGAACAAAAGTGAAAGAAACACCTCATTGACTGGAAAGGCTTATGTCTGCGAGGAAATTTCAGGAAAAGTGATGGGGATGAACACACGCAGCAAAAAAGAATCATGTTAAAGTTTATGGTAAGTTCAGGATTTAAGCTAAAGCTCTATGTAAATAAAATGCTGAGCATTTGAGTTTCCTTTAAAGCTTTCCTTCACATGCACAAATGAAATTGAATGGGCTGAAAGATGCTTTGATTTGCAGCTAAGCTCTGTAAAAAGCTTTATTTCTCAAATATAAAAGAAAAAGACAAATATAGTAAAAAAAATCATTATGTAACAGTAAATACTAATATACAAATATTCAGATAGGGTAAATAGTCAAAGTGACATCATTGAAGAAACTAACATTTGATTAATGTTAAAACAAATTGTCTAAAACCAAATTTTTGCATTAAAAGAATAACATTTGATTAATGTTAAAACAAATTGTCTAAAACCAAATTTTTGCATTAAAAGAATTGATTGGAACGAACAGGGATACTTTTCAACTTCGGCGATATTTCAGAAACATGCTACATAAAAGTGTTTCCAAAAAGTCACTAAACATGTTTAACAAAAGGTGTTAAAAAAACAATTTGCACTCCTGATTTAACAGATGTTATTTCTGTAGTCTATAAACTAAATGGGTGAAAAAAGCGTACATTCAAAACATTTCAGGATTTTATCAGTTGAGCGTGGAGGCCTCCAAAGGTTAAAGTTAGAGAGCAAAATATGGCACCTTTTGTGAAAACGGAGTGCTCAGCAGAGCTGAGAAACCGCATAGGTGAACAGCCAATCCCGGTCATTTGGGATAGGGTTGAAAGGACCGACTTATCGATTACGAGCAGAGGAAGGAGTCAACGGAAAGGCGAGACTCATGGATTGGTGAGATGAAGCTGTGAAATGTGCAATTGATCCTGGATTGGAATTGATTTAATTGTGGTAGCCAGAACAATAGTTTAACTGACACATAAAGACAAACTTGAGGAGTTGCTCTGTGCCAATACCAATGATGATTCGGGCACCTTCCAGAAATGAACCCTTTTTTTAAATAATTTCAATTTCAATTAAATAGTTTATTATCAATTGAAATGCATTATTGAATGTTAATTATAGATGTATATATATGTATGTTAGAATTTATTAATGACATATTTAAACTTGTATCATATATATAATCACCTTTATGACATAGTTTTATCAAATTTGATTACCATTTTAATACAATAACAATAATGAAGAAATTCATAAAATAAAAAAATATTTTCTGTACCTAAAGTATTGAACTCAATATTTCAGTGTGCTGTTCTTATGTTGTGTGCTATCTTCTATATACAGAATATAGATTGCGATGAAAATATGTATGAATTTTTGTGGTGCCCAAAGCGCAGAATGGCAAGTTGCAGTAAGGCAACTTCTAAGTGTTTGGAACAATAATATAACAAATATGAAAACGCTAAGGAAGAAAAAGTAGAGCAATAATTCCTGATCACTCAAATAGACAAAGCGGAACAGAATTTACACCAGCAGCAAGTTACCATCTCTCGAGGTTTGACAGAGCCTCACAATGTTTTGTGCATCTCTTTCGATGCTTAAAGACACTAGTTTTGAGAAAGGAAGTAGTACACAGGGTATGTGTTTTTCAGGATTTTAAAACATCCCAACTCAGTGCTGACCAGTGGGACATCAAAGATGAAATACAATAGATGACTGCTTCTTCACGTTTCAAATCCAAAAACACAATACTATGTTATAGTCTGGTCTTGAGTGTTTCTGTTGCAGATGTCTGTATCCTTCTGTTCTGCATACACAGTTCTCACTTGTTTTAGATCCCTCGTCTGTTGTATTTCTGGAGTGTTTAGCACCCTCAGCAAAACATGGCTTCTTGTAAAGTGAACAACAAAGGCGTTAACGTGTATTTATATATTTATATCCCATCATTATGCGACTTTTGCAACGCAAATCACAACCATTAGTGGGTCTAACGATTGAAGCAAAGCCTATTTTAATGAGAATATCGGCACCCTCGCTTGCAGATGTCCTGCTGAACAGTGTAATTTCAATCAATTCTGCATTCAGATTTGATGTCAATACATCGACTTGCATCTGTTTCAATGTGCAAATGAAGCATATTGGACCGGCTGTTGTTCGTGCTATAAATCTCCTCCAGGGATAAGACAAGATCCAGTGCAGAGGTGAGAATTGAAACGGATTTGTGGACTCACAATTCCATGTCACTTTAACCCGATTTAATTCTCCTGCTGTCTGGTTTTCTAAAGCGGCTTCCTGTCAGTTCCTTACTATGTCAGTCAGGGTGAAATCAGCACCATGGCCTTCTAAAAAGCGAGCAGAAACATTTATTTGTCCACTCGATATTATCAATGTCGGATTGTGTTGCGAGATCAACCGTTCATTAGCTGCAACACAGACAGTGATAAGTGCTTTTCATCTTAACTTTAGGCACTTTTTCTCGATTCCTCAGCTGCCAATTGTTTAGACGCTGATGTATTTTTTCCATCTCCAAAGATGCAGGTGTCACCAAGGGAACGTGTCATCTCCGAAGTCATACGCTGTTTCCCCAAGGAACTGCAACTGCCGTCAGGTGCCCTATTGCCATGGGAACTGCAGAGGTATTTGAGAGGTTACCTACGATTGGCTCATCCGTTACCAAACGCTGTCAATCCTTTCTGCAGCAACACCCAATCGATCTTGAACCACAAAAATCCCTGCCTAATTTTTCTTTGCATTACAACATTAAAGATTTAACACATCTCTTTCTCTTCATCACCACCGACAAACACACAATCTTAATCAAAGAGAAACCATCTTTTTTCAGACGCTCTCTAAGTCACAAAGATCACTTAATCCAATTAGGTAACGATTAGCTTATTGACCGGTCATGGAGGGTTTTGATGAACCAGAGCTAAACCCATGGAGAAATCAGCCCCTATGGACTACCACAGGTGGGAGAGATCACAGGTAAATCTATGCCAGGTCTGGGTGCAGAGTCTAATGAATGGAAGTACACAAATTTGAGGATGCCTCGACGCGTATAATGACACACACAAACACAAGCACAAGCTTGCCAACAGGATGCAACACAGACTCCGACCGCAGGGCCTCTGTTAGAGCCTGGAGAGGCCAGATCGATGAGGCCGCGTGCCGTGCAGATCAATCCGGATTAGAACACTGGCGGGAGGCGCGAGGGGGACCCCTCCCTATCCTGCAGTGAGAGTACACGGCCAGCAGGGGGCTTGCAGTGGCGCCCGCTGGGATGCGGTGCCCTGGGTGTGAAAGGGTACTGTGGCAGCTTGGATGAATGCTGATAGGATTTAGGAGCAAGGCAGAATGACTGTAGGGTTTTGAAAAAGATAAAATCTTAAGCTTAAGCCACCCTTTGCTACAAGCGATCCATCTGTGGGAAGCACAGAAACATGCAAACACACACACAAATATAAACAAGTATTGCACTCTGAAGTATGAAGATTTTCAGTGCAGGTGTAAAAAAAGTTTTCCATATGTAAACTTTCCTGAATATCAACAGGAGGTCGGCGTTCACTTAGTCACCTTGAAGAAAAGGGCAGTGGCTATCTTTAAGACTGTGAGGCACACCACCGGGATTCTGATAAACCAGAAAAGATGATGAGTCTCATGAGATGCTCTGCTGGAGGGAGACTCACCGCACTAACAGGCACATCTGCCATGCTGCCTGTATCCCTGAGCATCATACTGATGCAGTTATGCCCACCCGCCAAGCCCTGCTGGAGGCCATACTGAGCCGACACAGGCTGGCCTTCAGCTCACCGGGATGGGCATCCCATCATGCCTCAGGGCTGAGAAGGAACATCTTCCAGGAGACACGGACTGAATATTAATCTTTCCATCTATGTTCAGTGAGAGTCTGGAAGCTTGATGACCCGACCTGCAAACTGAGGGTTTGAGAGACAACAATGTAGAAGGCTGAGGTTAAATTTTTATGAGATAAAATCTACGTTGATTCTTTTGTAGACAAATCCAGAATTCTTACTGTCTTTTGAAATTGCATATTGAAAAATTTGAGACCGAAAGCTGCTAAGCTTTGCTTGGAGAGAAACAAAGAATTGTTGTGCCAGAGGGGGAGGTAAACATTAATTTATGCCATCTATCACCACAACCAGAAATGTACTCCATCTTTGTGCTGTGGGCGACATTTGCACAAGGCCTGTTTCTCTAACCCTTACAACAGGCCAGTGCCATTTCACATACTTCTGCCCTCTTATAATTAATTTTATAGTAAAAGCAGTGCAAGAAACATAAAGACACTGAATAATGCAAGCAGACATATTGTGCAGGAACATTAAATAGACGCCTTTAACGAAATTAATAAAATGAGAAAACAATGATTTTTAAGGGCTGGTTCACACAAAAATGTAAAATCTTCATATATTGCCTTTGTGTTTATCAGTACAACAACAACAAAAAGTCAGATTTGTACAGTAACCGTCAAGGATTCATCTTTATATTCCAATTTTAGACGCTTCTTCTGTTCCTCTTTTTGTTCTTCTCTTCCGCAGTTTGTTCAAAATGACCAGAGTGGAACACAGTGATCATTACACTCTCATTCACTCCTTAATAAACAAACCTGACGATTCTGGCAAAACAAGACAAAACCAGGCCATCAACTTCACTGCAAGAATCTTAAATACATGTGCATAAGGAATACTGACGGTTATTAAAAAAAAGGCTGAAAAAGGTGTGAAAAAATATCCTTTTGACAGGTATAAATGTCAAAGCCAAGAATAAAGGTCTGTTACTATCACAAGTCAAACAGTTCTACAACGCACCATGAAAACATTATGTCTCAATGTAAAGCAGCGTATGCCTGCCATATTAAAGCATAACCCCTAATGTTATAATGACAGTGAAAAGCTGTCTGAAACTGTTACTTGGGATTACTGATGGCCAGATGGCTTTACGGCTGTTATTAATTAATGGTGTGACTGCTGAGGGCTCCTTCAGAGTCTAGAAGGACATTAGACACCAAACTCACGGTGCCTGTTGAGACCACAGATACCACACCTATACTCCAATACACATAACACATGATGATAACAAGAATTATCGGTCTGCTTTACAAATTAGGAAGTGAAGTGACGTGTCGTTTGGCCAAGCATGGTGTACCATACTTGGAATTTATGCTCTGCATTTAACACATCCCAGTGTACACACACAATTAGTAAACACACACACACACACACACACACACACACACACACACACACACACACACACACACACACACACACACACACACACACACACACACACACACACACACACACACACACACACACACATACTGTGAACACAATCCCATGACAGCCATGCTGCGGCGCCCGGGGAGCAGTGAGGGAGGACAGAGCCTTTCTCAAGGGATTCATCTCAGTCATGGTTTTCCCGCTGGTACCGAGCATCGAACACGCCACCTTTGGATCACGAGTCCAAGACTTGAACCACCAGGCCACGCTGCCCCTTTTTTATTTTTATTTTATTTATTTAGTTTTTTTGAAGATAGTTAGCGCTCTATATTCCATGATTTTATTATGAATTAGTTTTATTGGACATCCTTAATATTTGTATTTTGTTAGCTCTAGAACAAATTGAATGTACTGAAGTTAATCTGATAAATTCAAATATTTATATTAGAACTCAACAAAAAAATTGGTTATACTGAAAATGTATATAGATATATAATAGATATTTTTTAATATATTTTAAAGTACAAGCATACAAAATGTCTAGCATTTACATAATCCAAAGTTACAAATGACATAAAGGAACAAACAAGAGATGGAGTAAATAATGCAAAAATAAAAATAAACTTCCTACAGCTACAACACTGTTGAAATCTCGGTAAACTGGAGGCTGTGATCCGTTTTACTTTATTCTGACACATTTCTGAGTAAAACTGAATTTTATATAATGAAACGTGGGTGTGGCTTTTGTTGCATTTTGAAAGAGGCATCAGATTGACGGTTGGAGGGAAGTTAACAGATGCTCTTCTCAAGCCTTATGAGGGCATTTGAATTTAAAAAATGAATGAGCCACACGGATAAGCTATAAAAAAAGAAAACCCTGCACTATTTCATAAAAATAGGAGTTTTAATTTTTAATTTCACTTAGACTTTTAAATAAGACTTGGAACTTTTAACAGATATGCAAACTTGTGTTCAGTGAACTGAAGTCAGTGTTATGTCTCATCTCCAACCCTGTGCAATGGTGGCAGTGTTTGTCATCCTCCACTTCTGCCGCCTCAAGGCAACTATGAAACAAGATGCTTTAAGAGGCCCCAAAATGAAATAAATACTCATTATTATCCTTTGCCTTATTACAATCAAAGTGCAAAACACAAATTAAGCTGTTGCCGCAGAACCATTTAGAACCGAGGACCTGCAGACGTGGGCCCTTCATGTCCCCTGATGGAAAACAGAAACAAGGCGTTCAGCCTGAGAGGTAATTGTTCTAATAATTATACAATGCCCGTGATAAATGGACTGAAAATCCTGGTTCTCACCAAACACCGAAACTAATTGGTTAGAGAGTCTATTAAAGAATAGTGATTAATGGAGTTCATAATGTGGAGGCTTGTGATGAGAGAGGATTGAAAGTCTCTCACTTTTCTAGAGAAACAATCTGCCAAAAAGAAGAAGAGAGAGAGAGAGAGAGAGAGAGAGAGAGAGAGAGAGAGAGAGAGAGAGAGAGAGAGAGAGAGAGAGAGAGAGAGAGAGAGAGAGAGAGAGAGAGAGAGAGAGAGAGAGAGAGAGAGAGAGAGAGAGAGAGAGAGAGAGAGAGAGAGAGAGAGAGAGAGAGAGAGAGAATGAGCAAATCAATCAAGCCGATGAGCATGGCTGATTGGACCGGGTCTCGTCCTCTGTTCTCCCAGGTTGAGATCGACTATCAGGGGCAGAAACATGTGGCTCTCTCAGAACGTGTGTGTGATTTATTTCAACTTCGCACTCCCAATAAGCATCACTACCCCGCATCACTAACAGAGCGAAAAGAAACACAGATTAAAAGTAATAATGTTCACCGCTAATGCTGTTTCGAATCCTCTGATTTGCAGCTCCACATGGCAACCAATGAGCTTTGCATCTGCAAGGTCACCTTAGAAGCGCTTCTTTCCATTTCTGAAGCCCAGTGATTGTTTGAGATCAGATGAAATCTCACCTCTTCCCCGTCTGATTCTGCCGAGCGCTGCCTGATGGGTCTTTTATATTCCTTATCATACAGTGTCTGCATTTTATATTCATATTTAGACGTCAAGTCTATGCCAGGAGTTGATCCATTATCCATGGGAGAATTTCGGTTCTGGGAGCTTATTCTTATGATCATGGATATGATTAGCTTTGTTAATATGTTTAAGCAGTCTGTTTTGGGAGTCTGGAGTTTTTCGCTCGGAATGAGATAAAGCCAGTCGGAATGTGGTCCGCTGTCACGGCGTAATTGGCTACAAATGAAAACTTTAAAATTCAATAAGAAAGCATTACCCATGAATCCGTGCTTCAAGACAACGCAAATAAGGTTTGGATCTAAAGCAAAGAAAGCCTGTGGGGAAATTTTCTTCAAATACAGGAAACCAAATTAACAATCGCTGTGGGTAAGTGGTAGAGTGGCGAAATAGAGCCGTGCCAAGTGACCGAATCCAAGACTTTCAACTCTGAAAACCGCAACAAACTAATTTTGCCAACACTAACTAACCACTAACTACTTAAATCTATAATGTACCTCTCTGAAAGCCAGGAAATAGTGTTCGGATCTCTGTGTGGTGTCCATGGAAAGAAAAACCGAGAGATAAAATAGAAAGAAACCCATGATTAATAAATACTGTTAAATGTTAACTAGATGATGCGAAATAAACAGGAACAGGGGGATGAAGTTATAGGAGTGGAAAAGAAATTACCTTTGTATTCACAAGAACACCACAAACGGATAACAACACATATAAAACACAAGAAACAGGACAGGGAATTAATTTCTATTTCAGACCAGTGTTTAAATTGAGGGTGGACTTTAATATTTAAGGTTGCCCAAAACCTCTTTAAAACAAAAGAATCCTTTTTAAAATTAAGCAATGATGGGGGAAAATTTGTCCAAAAATAATGAGAACGCTCTTCATTATACAAACTGATATCAGTAGATTGTCATTGATATCCTGTTATAAAGTTCAAAGTTCACAATTAAAAAAAAACCCAGAATGATTATCTCTGCGCAATTCTGTATCTTTTCATAATGTAAAACTTAATGGTTGAAACACTTACTTTTATTGATAACATGTTTCCCTAAAGAGTCTTTATAGAGAGTGATTTATAACCGAAATTTTTTTATTTTAATATGAATATATATGAATATAAATATAAGCAATGAGAATTCTGGGTATGTAATTTATTCTTTATGACGTAAAACAATAGTAAAAGCGTACAAAATAGGCCGCCTCCCGGTTTCCTCTGATTGGTCAAAAGTCTAGTGTACTCTTATTGGTCAACTCGGCTTTCAGTTACTTTACGACCAGTGACGAGGTGAGGTCATGTGAATCATGTTACGTCACACAATCCTGGGCGTTAACTGTAGTCCAAGATATCAGATTTTTGTTAAATATGATAACTTGCTTTATAATGAACTTTGAGATTTGTAACTTTACAGATTGTTATAGGTTCTAACACACACAAACAAATAAAAGAGATATAAAACGAGGTGTATCTAAGGGAAACTTTAAAGAAAAGGTCAAACCATTTAAACACAGGTTGTGGCAGAAAAAAAACTATTTTCTGTTTGAAACATTGACAGGGGTTGAGGTTAAATGGTAACTTACTGAATGGAATGTCACCAAATGGGTCATCAATATCATCCATATCATCATCTAGATATGCTTTAGTTGCATTATGGAGAAAAAAAGACAATGGGGAGCATGATGAATGAAAAGGACAGCACAACAAGATCATGCATGAAAACAGAAAGCAAAAACACAATACATTAAAGCAGTCAGATGGAAAACTACACCAGCAGGCCTGTCTTGTGTTCATTTCTCAAAGACGTACACAGGATGCTATGCGCCACGTGCTCGGGTGTTGTTGAGCTCTCCTGTGGTCTCAGCTCAGTAAAAAAATAAGAATGATTTCTGGCAACGGTGACTAAGTCTGACAAGTTTCTCTCTCATTCTAATTTGCATCTGCCGTGGAGCCTCTCTCGTCATATACTGGTAACAGGAATGGCAGGGCCTGGTTGCGACTCACTATTAGTTGTGTTATTTTCAGCAGATGAGAACATTTCTCAGGGCACATCTCGTTACGCAGGCTACGGCAGTATTGCAAATGCGTGTGGGCCTTGACTCTGACTGCGACGTTCATTCAAGCCCTGGACTGAACAAAGCCACTAATTTAACCAAAACCATTTTTGGATCAGACTCATAATTGAACACATTCAACGCCGCGGTCTGGCTCGCGGCTAAGCTCAGGAAGGCACTGTGATTTTTTAAGGCAATGGAAGAGGTTAGTCAAGAAAGAAATATAGAAAAGATGTCTGGATGGGTGTAAAAAGGCAGGGTGAACCTTTAAGTGGGGTCAGACTTCGTTTTTAGTTGTGTATGGAGAAAAGGGAAATGGCTGCATCCACTGTAAAGCGGAAAAGACAGAAAACCAGACAGCCCCTGAACCTGTCTCAAGAAACAATTAGAGCATCCCTACCACCATTCATCTATGCCACCCTAACAGCACAAAAGCCACCATAACCGTCGGTAAAGCAAAGACAGATTAAAAACATAGCAAACAGTTTCTGAAAAATTACACAGCCAATGGACCACATACATGACCCAGTCTGTGAAAACTCATCTTGTATTTTTTTGTGAATTACTTTTAACATAGAATCATCCTCATTAAAAGACCATTATATGAATATGTGCCTTGATTTCTTAAATTAAGGAAGATTGAATTTGTACTAAAATTGATGCTTAAATTTAAACATGCTTTTGAGATTTAAGTATCATTTTTAATACAAAAAAAATGTGTAAAGCATTTTTAATCATGTGATGCAATCTTTGAGTGCTAAACAACAATACTAAAAATAATACAATAATGTAAAGATGAGACAAGTTATGATTACAGTTTCAAGGCTCATTTTACAGAGGTCTGTTGAGGTTTACTCGTAGTAGGGTTGAGCTGGGAGTACAGCTGTTTACTGTCAGCATATCCGTGAAAATGTATGCCTCTTTTGCGTATAATCTCAATTAGTGGAATGCATGCAGATGAGAAGTAGAAGGGGGCCAAGAACTGACCCCTGTGGGACACACCAGGTGCCTGATGAGTAGTGTTAAGAATCCTAAGAGAATTAATGATTCTGGCTTCAATTTCTAATTTCACTTCAGGATTCTGCTATCTTTCTGTTGATTTTTACTGAAGTGTAGTGTAAACACACTCCGCTCAAAAATGAATACAGTACGCCTTACATGACAGGAAAAATAGATGCTTCAAGACCAAACAACACAACCATGAATTCTGCTCTGAAAATATTATCCTTATTTAAACAATTCCAAAAGATCTCATAGACATATTTCACCTGACCTCCACAAACATCACAATAACCAGTGGGAGAGTTACAACAACAAATTCATAAGTTTAACCAGACACATCACATATGCGCCAGACAGACTGCAGATAAACAGCATATATTTTAAACACACACTAGAATCTCAGGATGACACAGCGGCACAATGTGTGGCAGCTGTCGGGAAAAAGTAAGGCTGATTGACAGCTCTTACTAGATCCCTTAGCAATGGGACAATCTCCAAAACAGACGTTGCAGAAGAGCCAAAACTAGCAGAAAAGCAATATTTTACATTGTAACTGTTATGATCCTAACCCTCTGACCTGGCAAACACATAAATAAAAAACAGCACCACTATACAATTTTACCGAATTGCTCATCAAGCAAATGTGCAACTGAGGGCTATTAAAAAATAAATAAAAAATACCCAAGGGACAAAGAAGTGAGCAAACCGGATCCATATGCAACCTCTTGTCCTCTTTCTCTCTACGTTTGACATTTTCAGACTTCATTAAGTGGTAAACTCTGGCTTGCTAAATGAGCCTGCCTGCATCAGCACTGTGCTGAGCAGAGTATGATAAGTCATTATTGGCGAGTAAATCCTCAATTAGCTGCGTGTTGTTGTAGTCAGCACGTTTTGAAAAAATGTCGGGTAATATTTTACTACTGTTATGGTTCCCGTGGATATAATCATAAGGGGCTGCAAAGCAAATCAGACCACGAGATGCACAAGCTTCCAGAGATCTGCATGGCTTAGAGAGCAATAATTGGAATTTGTAATGGGCTTCGAATGTGCTGAGATGGAGAGTGCAGTTGCTACCTGGAGGATGGAGTCCCATTCACCCGGCATTGTTGTCATCGTGGGCAACATTGACAGAAATGAACTAATATTTCCATGCCACTAATAACTAACCCAGGGTAGAGACAGTCGACTCACAGGTTGATGATAAGAGACAATTAATCTGAGCGACGTCAAGGTCACTTTTATTTCCTCTGATGTGAGGCGCAATTCCAATGGAGGTGTGTATTTATTACAAGCAATTGCGTCCACTCTCACACAGCAGGAGAAAAGAAAACGCACCTCTTCTGTCTCTAAGGAACAGTTGTCTTTTTCGTTTTCTCTTGCTCTCTCTCACCCTCTCCTTCTCTCTCTCTCTTTTTCTCCCCCTTAAGCTTCCGTCAACATGGCCATGGAGTAACCTTGACAAGCACAAACTCCTGGGTTCACAAGCCGATGCGATTTGCACATTTATTAGAAACAGGATGGTTTAAAGGATGAAGGTGAGGGTGCGGCCCAGCACTCTGCTCGAGGACGAATAAGAGACGGGCTCTCGGTGAGCACACTTCCGCGACTGAGACCAGACACCATAACACTCGCAATGGTAATACTTACTGCTTAGAAGTTTCATCACTTGAAATTCTAAACATGCTTTGCACTAATATTGACATTTCTAAATAATATTTATAATAAAACATATAAAAATGTCAAACATAATAAAGTTGGAGTTCTTTAAATGATTATTAAAAATAAAGTTTACAAATAAACCTATGTACAAAACAAGTGACAATTGTATTTCTTCAGTTGTCCTTCGATGAAACAAAACAATAATACAAACTAAAAACAATAAACAATAACATATTATTATTTATACATTACTGTTTTGTAGAAGTAGTGGAAGTAGTATTTTTTTTGTAGTAGGATTATTATTTTGAAATTGTTCTACACAGAAAAAGAGTGTTGTTATTACTCAAATAACTATTTATTAAGTAAACTAAATAAATTAATTTTATATAACATTTTTACTTGGCTGTGTTTGTGACAGAAAATTAATTTCAAGTTAAAAAAGTTCATTAACATATACGGATTCCTTTATGTCATAAGCAACGTCCTCCTTGGCCTTATTCCACATGTAAAGCCGTGGAAAGATTACAATACAACATGTTTAGAACGTTAGGCCTTGAACAAATTACAATTGACCTTATAGTAACTTTTGACCTCCAGTTCAATTTAATCGGCATCATCCAGACATCCTTTAAAGAGCAACACCTATCTAATGTAAAACCCATCACAACATTGGAGACATTATAAAGTTTTATCTTTCCTAGGTTGTCTAAATTATATGTAGCCCTGTGTATGTTCTGCTAACAATCCTTGTCATGTTCGCTTCATATAATCAATAATCTCATTTCCTCTTGTGTGTGTCTTCGATTACAGCTTGGTTCGGACGCTCTTCCCCGGCACAATCTAGCTGAAAGAATTGTACATTTATAAAGCTTGTCATACTGAAATGGAATCAAGCGGTGAATTGTGGGAAAGGTTTGTAATAACAGCCAGCTTAGTCCAGAGAGATGCTCTTGCATCTCTGGAGAGGTGGACAGCCTGTAGATCGATCCCATTGGGAGGCAAAGTAATGGAGAAAAGAGAAGGAATAAGCCACACCCATTAGTCCCTCCCCAGTCATCTGATTCTTCATGAAGTGAGTGAGGTGAAAAACGCTAGACGGGATCAATATTTCCCTTCACTGAATTATGTCAGCTCGAGCCAACACATAAAAAAACAAGATCTCTGCGTGTCTAATATCTTTAGCCCAATAAGCTCGCACATTGTATCTTGTGTCTTTATTGAGTCAGAAATACAGTTATACGCACTCCTAGATTTGCTCAGTCTGCTGTTATTGCTCTGTTATAGGGAACACTCAGCAGACCGCTGCTTGTTGACTCTAAAGAGAGGAGAATTTGGCCTCCCTCCAATCCCGCTTCATCTGCAACCCAGTGGAAATACAGGAGCCGACAGTATCCGAAAAATGAAATTCCAAAAAGCCCGAAGTGAAGGCAGAGAATTCAATACCCCGATTAGCCCTGTTAGAACAAGCCACGGCGAAGTTTCATCTTTTTACCATTCAACAGCGAGTTGCGCTGTCACATGGGGGGTGAGAAGAAAGAGAAAAAGACCTCGCTGTTTAAATGAGTATAAAGCATGCGGCTAAAAGTAAACCACCATGGGCCTGTCAGACCTGCTCTGTAGTACAATTCATCATGGGGCACTAATTCTCTAACAACATTACCAAGTCCTTCACACTATACATTGTCACTAGCAAACTCAATCAAATTAATTTAGCCCCAAACACAAAGAGCTTTGGCTGAAGCCCCTGGAGGCCTGCCTTTACTACTGAACAGTGTTCTGCCGCTGAATCGGGATTGACAACACCAGCTGAAGATGTAGCAGGCATGGGAAATACAGGAAATAACGGGAAATACAGGAAATATTACAGATGAATTAAACTGAGAATTTGGGAATAAAAATTCAATTGATGAAGTTAAAGAATGACCCTGGTTAAATTATTTGCATTATTACGGAAAATGGTGTGTATGTGCTGTTTATTTTGATCTTTTCCACATATTGATGTTCCTGTTGTTTTATGTTTGTGACAAATATTAACCCACAAGAGTTGAATTAATGTGTGTGTAACAAATTACTAGATTTGGAAATACCCATTTAAGCGAGATGATACTTAGATCATGTTTGGTGTATATGACATTCATTTGTGAATTCCTAAATGTCTGTTATGTCTTCATTACTCTTCTCTGTAACGGTACTTTTACACACTTGGATGTTTCATAGCAAACACCCAGTCAGCTCCCACATGCGAACATGTTGTTGGAAGACAAGGACAACTAAATTCAGCTCTAAAATTGTGGTCCACTATGGATTTAATGTGGCAATAGTGATTAGATCACACAGTTCCTTCATCGAATTCCTCTACAATTTTGTTATCTTGGGATGTAAAAAAAATACTAAATAATCCTAATTTCAACAAATTATAGTCGAAAAATTGATCTGACAAAATGTTCTGCAATTATAGAATTAACCATGTAACTACTATTCCTAGCCTTGTTATTCTGTTGATGTACCCTAACCCGACAGCTCATGTGATAAATCAGAAAAGCTAAACAAGCTTTACACGTCTGTAAACACAAAGTGTACTTGTAATGTACTTGTTGATCTATTGGTGTTACCAAGATCGCTGCCAGGTAAACTTGACTTCAATGTTACAGCACAAAAGTTTAACATGGGAACCGTTATCCTTCATTATCAGCACTTGTCTATAAAGACAGTTCTCTGGTATTATGATGTTCTGAGTGAATGATAGGAAGAAGAGAAATTGACCACATAAACCAAGAAATAAATGGACCACTGTAATAAATGTGTCCTCAAAAATAATAAAACAAATTGCTTTCAAGTCTGAGAGGAGAACATCAGGTGTCTGAGGAACCCCGGGCGATGCTAAATCACCGTCTTTTGTGGAAAATCAAAGCTGAGAATTAGTGCTGATGACTTCCATTACAACAGTGAATTAGTGCACATTGTAGACATCAAATGTTCCAGTAAGTAATCAGCCTGAGCAGCTGAACGCTGCACTCCCACAATCAAACTTCTGTTTCTATAGTGTCCTGATCATGTATGACAAATTAAGCCAGTGTATTCTGCAAATACAAAGAAAGGAAAGAGAGAGGAAGAATGTGACACGGGGCTGTTTTTGTGTAGACGCAAAATCCCAATGTCTCTATATGATGCTGCACTCAAGATCACTCCTGACTGCACTGATGCAGATGAGGCAGAGGCCACACACTGTTCTTATAGGGATGAAAGTTGTCGTTTTTGGGGATTGCAAGAGTATATAGGCCCTGATGCAGAAAAAAGTGCTTTAAAACCGCTATTGTTTTGCTACCTCCAACACAATAACTCCGCAGGGTTCAGCATCTAAATGCGTAAATTATCTATTTTTAAGATAAAAAGAGAGTGGCATTTAAACTCTATAGAGCAGAGACGTGTTGATTATCCGCAAATTTTCATATAAAACACAGCAAGGAGGTGAAGGAGTCTTTTCGGATTGCAAGATCTATAAATATGGTGTGTCTTTGTGTGCACGTTTGACTGCGAACTCGACTAACAGAGCTCTCCGAGATGACATTAGAACCAACACTGTTGACAGTAAACAACAATCAGTCCAACGCACACACACAAACAGTGCCGAAGTGACAGACAGATGTACTGTATGTCTCTGAAAGGTCACACTGCTAAATAAAACTCCATCTCCTCCCCTCACATGATATATTGTAGTGTCTTATGGTCGGCAGGTGGGCGGCAGAAAATTCCGCAGGAGAGGGCCCGTAAAACTCCGATTTACAGAGGACTGGATTGATTCATGCATATAAAGGGCCCTCGAGTCGGCGTGAGAGTGTTTCATTAACTAAATCGGAAATATAATGACCGGAGCAACGGATATCTTGAATCCAAGGTTCTACTGGAAGCAGGAAAGAGCAAAAGAGGCGTCTGACAGCAAAGTTGTAAATGCGGGGACATTATTTAATACTTAAATCAATATCCGCACTGGTTCCTATGCGGTCTAATGCAGGTTTTAATCATTCTTCCCTGTGATCAATGTTATTTGGATGTGGGGAGTGGATGTTGTGCAGAAATTTACAAGTGCTCTATTTTACCTGTAACGCATATGCTATAGGGAACTTTATGAGCACGTCTAGCGGCTGCTCGTAAATTTCCTTAGCGTTTGAGAAAATGAAAAGAGCTGCAGTTCGCTTAATAGATCAGATAACATTATCATTATTTTAATTCTTTACATGCATATTTATTGTCTATGCATATACATATAAAAATCCCATTCGATTTCTATGGCAAAAGTACACTTCCACTACCTTCATTTCATTCCCTTCTTGACATTTTTCACATGTATACATTTTGTTCTTCAACAAAACCCAAAAGAAGATATTTGAAGGATGCAGGTAAACAAAAAACCGTGAGTCCTCTTCGCTTCTATTGTAGAGACAAAATCAATGCAGAACAGAAGTCATACAGGTTTGAAACATCAAGAGTTGAGTAAATGACTGTTAGATGGGTTAGCTGTCACTTTAAGAATAAACACATTAATATGCTTTCTCTCTTTATGATGGTATCTATGAAAGTACAATGGTATTTCCACCTGACACTTTAATTTGAAATGTGAGTGGTTGTGTTTATCTTTCATCATGCTACTTTATGACATTTCTCTCTTTTACATTTTCAGTGGAAAAGGTCGATATGACCTTTGTGTAATATCACTGAAGGCTTTACTTAGGCTCACCACTATAAACAGTCTGGACAGAAAACAAAATCATTCTCAAATGATATTATCCACTTCATTGTCAACAACCAGGTACTTTGACTTACTGTTTTGAGTTAGAGCTACATGAAGTAAACATCTGTAAATGCCAATCGACTAAAAATGGGAAAAAGTGAATAGAATAAATTGAGTGGCTCTTCCATTAGGCAAATATTAGATAAGTGGGAGAGACGGACAGAAATAATTGTTATTCTGACATGCTTCATTGAGTGTCCTTAGCTGTCTAATGACGCACCTTACAAGAAACTGAAGTTCAAAGTTGTCACAGAAAAACTTTCTAGACCTGTAATATAGGTTGTTATTTTTGCCATTGAGCACACAAAAAATCTTAGTTTTATTTATGTGACAAAGCCCATGTGATGGTCTCATGCAAGATGAGATCCAATGATATATGATTATGTTATATACGTATAACCTGGCATGATTTCAAAGCTGAATGTACACTTAAGTCTCTTAAGAAGTAAAAAAACATTTCACATAATCCAAATTATATAGACTGCTCTTATATACTTTCACATCCTTTTGGGAGCAACACTGAGCTAATTTAATTAAGTATACAATGGACTGGCAAAATTCACCACAAAATGAAAATTGTGTCATCATTTTCTCTCCCTCTTGACATTTACAATCTGTATGACTTTCTTTCTTCTGCAGAACACAAAACAAGATATAGGAAAAAAAAGAAAATCGTCGGCTCTGGTTTTGTGTCCATACAATAGAATTAAATGGTAATCGAATGTTCTTGGATAGCAACGTTTTACAAAATATCTAGTCCAATATATATTTATATACATTATCTCAAGAAACATATTCAGATCAGAATCCAACAGCTCTCCCACCAGTCAGCAACTACATCCTCAATCTTACTCTTTTAGCAATCAATGCAAAATTGTGAAATAATCATTAAACACATCCTAAAAGCACAAACTTCTTAACGCATCTGTACGGATCTCCTACAGCCCACATGCAGTCACCTCATTTCAGCAAGTATCAAATAATTTCAGTCTTGTCTCTTACATATGAATATCCCAGCATGCAACTTTGATTTCTCTCTTCTTCTACTGATGCTCTTTTCTTCCTCATTAACAAGACCTCACATGATGCTCACATTACAGGATTGATTTCTTTTATTTGCACAGAGTCCCGTTCATAACATAATCTTTGCTATAATCTTTCCACCGCTACACGTCTGCGTTGGGGGCACAACTGGTTTGGTTAAATCTTGTTGGTTTAATGCGAGTCCGCCTCCGCATCTCATTTTAACCAAAGGATGATTCATCATCATTCTTTCAGAGTTAATAGAGCTGATTGTAAAAGAAAACAAAGGCAGCTGTACTAATGATAAATTATGATGGTCAATCCTGTAATGCTCTCTAAAGGAATTCAGCATGTATACTGTCTTAAAGGGATAGTTTACGCAAAAAAATCTGTCATCATTAGCTCTCTTATCCTTTAGTCAGTGTAAGCCTGTTTGACTTACTTTTCCAAAATATGGATAAGAAGATATTTTAAAGAATGTTTTTAACTGCCGCACATTAATTGCACCCTGTCATATGAACCTGTTTGACTTACTTCATTCCACAGAATGCCAAAGAAGATATTTTGAAGAATGTATCTAAACACAGGTACAAGTTCACCTGCACTTTGTCATTTCCATGCAGTTTGACTTACTTTTTTCCACAAAAGGCATCAGAAGATATTTAGAAAAATGTTTTAAACTGGCATCATTCAACTACAAATATATGTGTGCCATAGTGTTCGTTTAAGAACAAAAGAAAAGTCAAACAGATTGGAAACGTCAAGAGGGTGAATTAATGATAATACAACTCTCAGATTTGGGTGAAGTTTAACTTTAAACACAGAAAGACAGAATAAAAAATGTAAGCTTCAAACCTAACTATCTTATTTTTTCCCCTCGAAAGAGAATGACATAACCAAACGGAATGAAAAAGAAGGAAAATATCCCCAACACAAGTCCCAAAGAAATGTTTTCAAATGCTTAGTGACGCAGATCAGTGTGGAAGAATGCAAATAATCCAGCAGACAAAAGCTGGCCGCTCCTCTCGCAGAGCAGGGCGCCGAGGTGGCTTTGTTTACTGAACGTGACGCGAAACGCTGATCGCCGAACCGCTGCCAAATGCAACTCGCATGGGACCGCAACAGAATGATGAGATAATTTCTTATCTGGCTGGAGTACAAATACCTATGCAAACAAACACCGCAGGGCCCAGCAAATGAGAGACGTCACACCAAGCCTGTCCGGACAGCTCACACGTCCCTAAAAGTCTATACAGACTCATGATACTGAATGGCAGAAAATGTCGGCACCTGTGTCAGGTAAAGGAGCTTCCAGACGAGTATAGATCAGTGTTCTTCTGGAAAGGAGCGTCTGGGTATTAATCATTCTGTCAAATTGAGGGACCTTTCAGTCACAGAGACTGCTTAACAGGACAATTACCAAGAGAGCGGTCTCATTACTAAAGTCCCTGTGCACCTCACCTTGCATCTCAAAGAACTGAAGCATATAAGAGAATCACAAAAAAGATCCTCCATAAGCCGAGACTGTGGAATGAGGGGTTTATTTTATCTGCCTCTGAGGAAATTACACTCTTGAATCTATTATTGACTTTCATTCTTCTTATTTGAAGTGAACTGACTTCAGATGATCTGTTAGTGTTTGTGTATGACTCTACAGTGTGAATGAACATTTTATTGTGAGAGTTGAAGGCACCAAATAGACATTTACTGTTACACCCTGCATACAAAACCAAATCATTAAAATACATACAACGGTAATATGGTAAATCCCACTATAGTGTTATAAAAATATCCAAAGACAGCGTGTGGCACAGATGCATATGCAACCTACATACTGTATGACTGTCGTATATAATAGTGACCCAGAACTCTCTTCATATGTTCAGGAATGCATCATTTGTTTTTCATTTTAAGTCTTAAAATGTAAATGTTGCTTTATAGGCCCTCATTGAAATCCCAAACAGTATGTTCCTAATGACACTTCTAATATTTTTAGCCGTCCCAAAAGAAACAATCCTACACAACTGAATAATGGCATACATCTGCATGAATCCATTTTGGACCTAACGCCTTCTCACAATACGGTTGCAAACTCCACAGAGTCACGACTGAATGCAGCTTACCCAGTAACTGTTAAAATATCCTTTCTTAAGATTTAATAAAGAAATGAAATGTACAGAAATGCAATCAAGGTTATTAAAGAGACAGGTGAAAATCCCCGTGTTTTTCAAACCTGTATATGAATGTTGAACACAAAAGAAGATATTAAGAGAAATGGCGTTTGGTTACCAACATTCTTCAAAATATTTTTTGTGTTCCGCATAAAAAGAAAGTCCAACTGGTCTGAAATGATGAAGGAATGTTCATCTCTCTCTTTGTACCCTCGGACAAAGTGCAAGACACAACCACAGAACCCTGACAACTATATAGACATAATGTTGATGAATAGAGAACAAACTGATTCTGTGTATTACAAGCAAAGAGCAAGAAAACAGTGAAGGACCTGAGTAAGATGGATCAGACAAGCTGATTTAAAAAGGTCTAAAGACTGAGAAGGCTATTTATATCTCAATAACCTCTGACTGTGTGCCCAAGCAGAGATTGACTGGTACACTTCAGTCTAAAGCTAAGTTCTCTACAGCTCAAATAGACGTTTTTAGTGAAAGCGGGCGGTAGACTTTGAAAGCCGCCTTTCCACCTGGGAGAGTATTTGGGAAGAGACAGACGGATTGTGATAATGGATGAAAATTTCCCCCTGACCCCATTCACTCTCCCTCTGTGAGTGACACCTGTCTTTCAGAGTGATTGGCGCTGCCGACACATCTATACAATGAGCCAATAGAGGAAGGTGAGAGAGCCAAAGATATTGAAGCGCATCCCCAAACACGCACGAGAAAAAGAATAAGGGCCGATGATAGAGGTTAGGCTTCAAAGTGTGTTGGAAGTCGAAAGACAAAAAGGACTATTTTGAATTTACGCTTTTCTTCCTTGTGAGAACACATCGCCTGAAAGCAATATCCTGCCTCAATTCAACGACAAGAATGCTTGACTTCTCCACAAGCACAGACCCTGTGAAGTATCAATCACACTTTATCTGGTTTTCCTGTTAGCAACAAATTACGAGAAAATAATTAGCACTGCTTATTATGCATCTGATTATTATAGTTGCGGCATGCAATGCTGTTCTCCATTGTAATTTCACACATTTATTAAAGCTTAAAATATTTCATCATTTGAATACAATCAAATGAATCAAATGAATTGTAAATGTATAAACACAAATGCTTTCAGTAATGTTATCAATATGACATGTAAGTACTAACATACTCATATAGTTTGTGCAGTCTGATTTGTACACATTTTGTTTTATAGTACACTTAAGTGACACATTTCAGACATTCTCAGAACTTCTGAATATATACATTTTCAAAATGCAACTGTTGGCTATTTTGTCCCTCGAATTAAAATTGGGTATTAACCCAACACCTTTCAGAACAGAGTTATACCCCTGGGTTAAATTAACTCACATTAATTACATTTTTAATATTAAATCGTTTATCCCGGACAAGGATAAGATTAGGAGACATAAGTAGTTTTAACACATTTGGAATGGCATATACACCACTGGTCAAAAGTGTTTGGACACTTACTCATTATGCATTCATATTTGTCACACATATTATAATAATAAGCTTATTAAAATTAAACAAATGGAACAATGGTTATAATGCACATTAAAATAAATTAAATATATTAATTCCTCAACAGTCCTTTCCTCTTTTGACTGAAGTTTACAGAAATTCAATGTTGTCATTTTAGTTTCTCAAGGTCCCTGTCTATTCTGCGCTCTTATTGACTGTTCTTTCTTTAATATTCAGTCAAAATCATACATTGAAAAAGCAAATTGTCAAATAAAATGTTTTGCCTTGAAAAACATGTTTGCTAAATTATGATTTTGTCTATTAATTTGTCAATTAAATTCAGATATTTAGACATTCGCCTTAAATCAAGCTTTTTTTAAAGAATAAAACGTTTCATTAAAGCATCCCCCAACTTTAACCAGTAGTGTATGTTTATTAGCTGTTTTTAGATTAGACAGATTTTTAACTTCTTGTAGTCTAGGACTAGGCCTAAACACTGTACACAACGCCACCCCATTACAGTATTTTTTGCGAAAATAATGAAAGCGACAACACGTGTGTAGTAAAAAAATAACACAATATGTCCCAGAAACCCAACCAATAAAGTACTATATTCAGGGACGATTAACATTATGCGAGAGATTGCATCAACTGACTTGCATCCACTGCCGTAAAAGCCGGCGTTCCTGTGATCTGGTGACTGATGGATTCCAGACCCACGGACCCCTACAACAACCGTAAAAAAAAGACCTAAACAGCGCTAAGAAACGGCGTCTGGGAGATTAGCGCTGCAATTATCTGTCAGGCAATTATCAGCTAGCAAGCTGAAGACGACTGCCTTCCAAGGTGTTTCTTTGTGTGTTTAATAGCTGTTGAGTAGTTTGATAAATTGTCAGAGCGGGATTGTGTGATGTTAGAATTCACGGCTGACAGATCTGTTTGAGTTCTGATACAGTGAGAACTCAATTAATTAAAAGGGTTTTTGTCGTCATTAACCTTCTCTGACACTTCCAACAAACTATGCGAAGGTTTCAGACGTTTGCCGAATTAACAGGGAAATGTGGAATTGAGGAACGTGTTGCGGAATCGCTGCCAAAAAGCTACCGAGAGGGAATTCAACCGTCAACAATAACATTCATGCAGACAGATGTGCGTTATTGCGTGAGGGAGAAAAGCAACAGTGTTTTTGAGACAAACATTTGACATTTTCAAAAGGATTCCTGATTTTCCTGCTGTCCTTTATCTATTTATATGAATGTTTAAACACACCTACATTATTTGCCAAACATTATTGTTTTGTGTTACATGGGAGCGTTTTTTGCCAAGTGACAATTTAAAACCAAGAAATAGCTTCAGAATAAAAATATGAATAAAAATATGATTTTCCCATTTTGACGCTTGTTCTCTCACAGTCTAGAAACCCGATGCACGCTCTCATATTCATACTCTCTGTTTGCTCATTCTAACACTCCTCCTCTCTGACCGTTTCTCTCTCACCTGATTCGTCATCAGACTTGTTCTCGTTCTCAGAGTCTGTCAGGGTGAGGGCGGAGTTCTCCCTGCTGGAGAGGCCAGAACTGCGGCGGGATTTGATGCCATGGCCCCCCCACAGCTGGATGGCTCGCTCTGGTGAGATAGGGCCCTCCGGATCCGAGTCCACGTCGGAGCCGGCACTTAAAGAGTAACCGCGTTGCAGGAGGCCGATGTCTGGACAGTATGCATTCTGATGGGGGGCCGGTTCGCAAATGCCCAACTCGGCTAAAGTAAAGTTCCCTAAGGTAATAAAAATAAAAGAGAATGAGTTAATTGTTCATGTTCACGCTTAAAGTGACCTGCGAGATTTTGTTGATGCTACACAGATTGACCAAGCTATTTCCACAAGCTACACAAATCTAAGAGGAAACTAACCAAGCATAACTATAATGATAACATATTGTGATTAATAACTTGTCTTATAACTGATTGTGAAACCCCAATTCACTAAAGCAACACAGACTCACTGTAATTCATGACAAAGTCACATATTTAATAATGCCTATTACTGATATATTTTAATACTTATCTGTTTTGTATACATGTATAAATTTATACAACCCAATCTGGGGGTAATCCGTACCCGTGTCATGTGGTGGCTCATCTGTGTGAAATTTACAATATCATTTGTCCATTATGTTGTGATTTGACTTTGCCCCTTGACATTAGGGTTAGGTTGGGCTTTTATCATTGCTTTGCCACCTTGTAAAATTAGTAGGGTTGGGTTTCTTATGAATTTCAGGAATTTTGATTCTGATTCCGATTCCACTTATGAAATCTGGTTCTTTTACAGTTCTAATTTCTGGTTCCTTTTTTGAGGAAAAGAGCAAAAACTTTAAAGTCATATCAGATCAACCCGTACAGTGTGCCTGTTTATCTCTGTCATTACAGTTTATCAGGTGAATCCTAGAAACAGTGAGCAAAGGTGTCTTCCAGCAAGAATGTTTAAACAAAAAAATTAACCTTGAGTTAAAAAAGGGCATTATTGGGTATGATATGTTTCATGCTTGTGCAGTCACATTATTGTTCCTGGGGAAAAAGCCTCCACCACCAAATACCGAAAAGACCTTGAATTTAAGTCTTTTCAAGCCATATATTAATAGAATTTGTTTTAAGACTTTTTAAGGACCCACAGGCACACTGTATACCTGAGTCTGAGGCGCAGGACGTGCGGATGAACTTGGAGTCGACAAATCAAACACTGTGGATTCCTTCAGATTAATGCCATGTTGAAACAAATGTTTCGCCATATAAGAGATAATTCTTTAACTACACAAAATATCTGCAACCAATAGACCTTGCATCTGACAATGCTAGCATCGTTTTATAAAATAAACGAGACTTTTGAACATTTGCTGCGGCACATCAGTACCGAATAAGGATTGAATATTTGTAACTGGTTTTAAAATGTTACCAGTTATTGATATCCAACCCTAAAAATTATCTAATTTTAAATTTACCTTTGAGACTTTGATTTAAGGTTTGGATCAGCCTGTACAACACGTGAAATATGTACGTATTCCCTTAATGCAAGGTTAAAAATTAAGAAATGTATACATATTGATCCTGACACAAAAAAACTTTGTCAACTAGTTTGACTTGAGCCAGTTGTTTTAGAAAATACTATATCCGTCCACTGTAGGTGGCCTTTTAATGTATGAAACTCTGTCAATTTGCATCAAATATAAACTTAGAAATAGAATAAAGGTCCAGAAATAAACAGACGACTAGAAAAAAAACTTAAACTCAATCCGGCTTAAGTGTGTGATGTCATTACTAAATAGTAACAAATGTTGAAATTATAAAAATCACATAAACATGTATTAATGAAAGAGAAGCAATTTAATTTTATTGTAGAAAGTTTAATCATTGAAGTTGTAGTGTCAGACTTTTAACTAACTAAGATTAAGTCCACAGTGAAATAGAAGCTGACATTAAAATCAGATGACCCGTTCGGATATAACTACCAGTTTCTTTACTTTGTGTTCACAAAACATATCAGACTCAATGCCTTTGCTACCATCTTTCTGCATTAAATCTACATCTTGCCCAGTGTAAAATGTCTTTCATTTTTTATTTAACCAAATAAATCATAAAACATTTAAAACTATAATATCTCAAACACGGTTTAAAAGACTTCAAAAAGATGGATTTTTTCATTTAAAAATCTTTCCATGCTGAAAATTAGGCCCAGATGTGATTAAGCTCTTGGCTTTAGCAAGTCTCTTTCCATGAAGCACACAGAAGTTCATCACAAGCTTTATAGGAGAAAGACCAGAGAGCACATTCAAACTGTATTAAGGCAGAGACCAATAAAGCAAGGGAGGGCAGCAGGAGTCCGAGGTTTTATGGAGCAAATCAGTGGACGTCAGCTCTGGCCCTGGGCCATGTATGGTGCAAAGCTAAGGGGTCTATTTTATCCTGCTGCTCCTACCTGCTGTGAAATTTCCTTCCTACTGTGACTCGGGATTTGAGTGAAGTCATACGCACATAAAACGCACACACTCTGCTTCGACAAACCAGAGCGCCTGGACAGCTCCCCTCTGTTAACTAATATATATTTTGCACGCCATCCAAATTCAAAGCACATAAAACTGAATCGATAAACACAACGGAGTCCCAATTAAGGCCAGGCTGGGGGAAAAACAATTAAAGGATAAAGCGTGCGCAACCAATTTCTTCTCTACAGTAATTAAAAGAGTCAATGCATGCCCTCCAATCAGCAGAAATGAAGAAGCAATTTCATTCATTAACGCTCTTTAAGACAGGAATCTTCACAGCGACGGGGATCAATACCCCTAAAAGAGACCTTCGTAGAGCCGCTTTATTCTTAACTATGTGGTGGATGGACATCACTTTTGATTATACAATTGAAATCAAGCTTTTCTTTTTAACTTTGAGGGGTAAAACTGAGCTAATTGAAAACTGGACACATCTACAACTACAATGAGTACAAAGCTAAAAAAGCACCACAACAAATGTTTTCCTAATGTACTACTAAGTCTACAATAACAAGCACAGCTATCAGTCTAGTCGAACCGTACAGTACCTGACGTGAAGTAACTCAGGAACGGTGAGAGATCCATGTACTCTGTGGGATAACAACACAATACGCCACCTTTAATATCTTAAACACACATATCTATAATTATCCTTCAACATTTATCAGTTTGAAAAAAAATCTGGGAAGTGTACTGGTTTTATCTTACGAACAGATTAACTATTTACCACACCATTTTTTGCATCTTATAGAGTCACAAAAATAAATAGAACTTAAAAGATGTGTTTGAAGTTTGTGTGCCCGTGTGAGTATGCAGCTGTGAAAAGCATGTGACATGCCAAATACATTGCTATGTTGATCTATCCATGAACAATGTAAAGTGTGATGACCCCAAAATGTATTATCGCATTTGAAAAATGTTGTAATTTATTCCCCCTAAAGTCAGCTGTACATTAATCTTAATTGTTGGAAAAGAAAAGAAGAGATTTTGATAAATGCCATCTTCTGTCAATCGACAGGGGACTGTCTTATTCTGTGATTGGTTCTTTTAAAAATATCTTAAGTGTTCTACAGAAGAGGTCTTACTTGGGGTAAAACATTAAAGTAAATAATGTAGATATATTAGAAATATTCCAAACATGTTATTTCCTGATTGTTAAAAAATCTTAATGCTTTTTGGTGCCACTTTATAGAGAAAGAGGTTTGTTACCATACATTTAAATTATAGACAATCTGTTTTAAGATTTTTAATCTATTATTTATAATACCACAGAAAAACATATGCACATAACCTTCATTATCAAGTATAAATGTTTATATGATTCAAATACGTTTCCAGAAGGGTGACTTGTGGAAACTGCTTAGGTGTAAATTTTAACAACGTCAAAAATGTATTCTTATTTTATAGATATATCAATCTAGCATTTCCTTTCTTAAAATAAGAAAGTCTGAAATATTCCTCAAAACTATCGAACATTAGTTCTCCAGCTAAGAGGCAGTGCCATATGCATGAGAAGGCGAACATGCCTCATGTTTGATTCCCATGGAGCTGTGCCGGCAGTGAAGAAATGGACCATCTTGTTCTCTTCACATGTTTACAAATTTATAATACAGCCAGATGGAAAAATACCATGGTAAACCCAAAGAACAGGCATCTCTTTCGCAAACTGGGAAATTTTCCCGGAGTGGGGTCCTAAAACCACAATAACAAAATGTTTCTTGGAAAGTTCTTGGAAAACAAGCACCTTGCTTTATTTCTAAGAAGCATGTCATTTTTTATTCATACACTTTATTTGTCCAGATGCACAGATGGGAACGGCATGCTTTCATCCTCTTTTTCTCATCAGCTCTGACTTGTACGGGTGAAAGAGTTTGCTCCTGTTCTCTCGTGTGTCCTTACCACCGGTTACTCAATTACAGCAATGGTTCAGTAGCACGCTTTTCATTATATCTCATCAGTTAGGCCTTGCTCTTGTCTTCCTGTCTCTCATAAGCTCCTCTGAGCATGGATCATGCCTTTGCCTTCATGCTCACAATTCACTATACCTCTCCTAACAGTGACTGCTGTATAAGTCGCCACGCACCGTATTCTCTTGAACTTTGACAGTTTCTTCCTTATACTTGCTCTCTTTCTCAGTACAGTAGCTCTTCAAAGCCAGAATTCAATGTAATAATGATAATGTAACCCTGGATCATAGGTTAAGACGGTAAAATAACATGGGAACGTAGGAACCGTCTAAAATGGCCCATCATTAAATGAACCAGTTGCTCGCTTCCATTTGAGCTATGAGTATCCTTCAAGGGCACAAAATGTGCAGAAAGTCGTACAGGAGCTCAGTGCTTGTATAAGATTTCACTACGTTGTAAGCCGTGTTTGGCTGTTGCAGCTTATCTGTTTATATAAATGTATTGGATTTATTTCAGCCGTAAGTCTCACAGCATATCGCATGCACTCATTTATATGCATCTTTCCAGAACATCTGTCTCGTAAATTAATGTTAATATCAATGTAAATAAGTGCAATAAACCTCATAGGAGGTAAACCATTAGAGAGGATAAAAGTGCTGCATTATCACAGCGATTAACACAGTTTGTGTGTGTGCATGCATGCATTTCACATGTGTGCCGCTGAATTTGCGGCCATCTGTGCAGATTTGTGTTCTCTGTAGATGGGGTTATTTAAAAGGCTGTCGACCCATCCGAAGTAATGACTGAACGCATGTTATGTAGACTGTTGGGCCTGGTTCAACATATGTATATTTTTGGATACAAATATCCTTTAATGTGATTGTACAATGTTTCAAGAGTGATATGTAATGTAATGTCAGAGATTTCCTAATGAAAATAATAATAATAATAACAATGATGATAAAAATATTAATAAGTAGTTATAACATACTTTCATATAAAATAACACTAATGGTAAAAGTATCAATAAGAACAATTATAAATAAACAATATAGAGTTATTTATTTATTATTTTTAATTGTTATAACATATACATTATTCTATTCCTAATTATCCTATTGACAATATTATATTCCATGTTTTAAATTATTTACTAATTATCATAATAATAATAAAATGTAAGTATTATCACTTTTGCATCATAAATATTATTATCATATAGCTATCATAAAATCCCCTATCATCGAAAAGTTGCTATTTACCAACTTCTTTAACTCTTAGTTTTTTCGACATTTTATAAGCATGTACCAAATTAATCCAACACGTCATTCAGAAAAGTTCAGAATCAGCTCAGCGTCAATACTTTTAATGATTCTGAAGACTAGAGGAAAGTGGCTTTTAGCAACAGAAAAGAGGCTTTTGGGGCTCTAATTTGACGTACAGTGCTTGTATCTTGGCTGGAGGTATGTTTCGGTCTATGTTCTTTGCATTAATGCCTTATGCTGGTGCCCGAACACACACTGAGGTAATTTACTGGCCTTGCACACCCCTGAGGACTGACTCAAATCCCATTTTAGGCCCCAGGAGTGGAAATTGTCCTTTGGTCATTATGCTTCATCAGACTCATGAAAGAAGCATTTGACTTTCCTGAGAGGCTGAGAGAGGGGGCTGATTGGGCGTTTGAGTAATATAAAAAGACCTCCGCTTCGTCAGGGGGAAGGATGTGATTTTTGCATCCAGATCAGCAAGCCTCTCTGTGGTCTCTCTATTACCCCCCACATCTTACTTCTGATGGTGACGGCTAATGGACCCGTTCCAGACAGCGTCTTTGTGCTACATGTTTGTTCATGTTCTGCGGGCTGATGGTTATTATTGTTACTAAAGGGATGTGCTGAAGAAATGAAACTCGGTGGGAATCAGTGAGGGTAAAAGACCATGGCATGATCTTATTTAAATCCGCCACTGGACAATTTAAAACTTTTCCCTTATTCAATGAAAAAGTTTGGAACAAGGGGAATACTACATGAACTCTGTCACTACAAACTGGAGGAAATAACATACAGTGGCCTTGAAAAATATTGTCCAATTGTACCACACGTAAGAATAGACAAACTTTCCATCTAGGAGGCAAATGCAATTTTTCTAAAGCCCTATAGAAAGATACGTTTTACAAAATCATGTTTTGTTAGTTTAATTCATAAAACTAATGAAACTAATATTTTTTAAATAATTCAATACTGTTGTGTTCAATACAGCATTACTGTGCTTGTTAACATTTGTGAATGAATTTGCTAATTTGAACTAATAATGAACACTACATCTACAGCTATTTTTTAGCTCATTTTAATATTGTCATTTCTTATATTTACCATTACTTTAGCTACTATGAACTAACATTATACAATACTTAATATAATTAATTTCAGCTTTTACTATAACATAATTTAAATAAAAAGTTGCTCTGTAAAGACTGGTAAATGCACCTTGAACTAACATGAATAACTGTATTGATATGAAAAAAGGACTAATAAATGCTTAAAAGCTAAATTGTTCATTGTTCGCTAATGTTAATATATTTACAGTACTAATGTTTAGAAAAAGTGTTATTGGTAAATATTGGTATTACCATGATTGGTAAATATGAGTAAATGGTATTATTGGTAACACCTTACAGTTTATGAATGCTGACTTGACTAATTCATTAATCCACTTATGATCTCATTTGTACATTTTGGTATTATTTGCTGTTATGCCAGTGCATGCCACAGTTAAGGTTAGTGGTGGGGCTTCATTATTGGTCTGTTCATTTAAAGTTGTACTAATTCATACAAATTATCCACTTCATGGATTAATTCCAAATTCCTGTGAGATCCAGCTGATACAGCCTCATAAAAATGACCTTGAGACCAGCTATTTAAAATCAATTCCAAAGATGTTATTAGCTAAAGGGCCCCTGTATTTGCTGTCAATTACAAAAAACAACAGTTGAAACCTCAAAATACTGAGAACGGCATGGAATGATGATATTGAGCATGGCACAAACTAAACCTAAAGCAAAAACAAAACATTAAGGAAGACAGAATGACAAATTCTTAGGCGAGATGAGAACTTAGAAGAAAGGGAACTATGGGGCTAATACAGTGAATATGAGGACAAAGAAAAGCTGGAGATGATGAAGAAAAGAGAGGTGTAGAGAAAGGACATAAATCAAGGTCAGCCTGCTGGGTTTCAGGCATGCTATGGTGCTATGAGGAGTATTGTGGTGCCATTAATGAAATGACACAGCTGGCTCTGCATCCCTCCAGATATTCACACACAGGTCTACTCGCTCTCTGAGCTACACATCTCAAGATCAGCTTGTGCATCCACACGCACACATGCACTAGAGTGACACCTTCAATCAATCAGCACGCGTTCAGATTTGCCTCCCGTTCAACACCTTCGCTGTATTGTGCTCTCCAAGCGTCTTGTTAATGTAGTGCTCTATAATTACATTGCTATGGAGACGCGGTTGGGTTCTCCATCATCCGCCCATGACTACTACACCTGCAGTTGATAGAGATACAGATTTTCCATCACAGATTTGAGTTACACCGCTTTCCGTGGGATGCTGAGTCGCTCCCCCCTGTTACACGTTACTGTTAATGGGGTAGTTCGCCCCAAAGAATAAAAATCTTAAATTTGGTGATTTTTTTTTAATTATTAGTCAGAGCAGCTATGAGCTGGACTGGAAAAAAATATGGGCTTCTAGAGCGGCCCTTTTTTCTGTTTGGGATGGTATCCTTGCCAGATCACATTTGTTTTTTTCCCTCTATGCATTTGCGTTCCGGCCCACGTTTAGACATGGTCAACCTGGAAATGTCTCTATGCATAAGACGGTCAATCTGCCCCGTTAACTGGGTTTTGCAAAAATCTAACCAAATGAAAGTATAAGAAAGTGCTTGTCAACTTTGACAACGCAGTATTTAATTGAATTGAAAAATACAGTTTTTTCCTTTATTTAAAAATAATTCACCTCCAAGGTCTCAGAAGGATTGACAATATGACTTGAATGAATGTGCCTGTGGTTTTGGGTCCGAAAGGTTTCATTTGTTTTTGTCTTGAGAAAGATTTGTTTCACATCGGCATGAGTAAATGATGTAGATTAGCTTTTAAAATGTTTTATCTTATGTTTTAGATTTGAACTACATAGAATATAGTCCAGAAACTGTCACTCTTTCAAACAGATCTTTTCCACTAAATAAAAGCTAGGATTTATCCAAAAAGAGACTAGGGTTGTCGCTATACACTTTCTCTGAACAGAAGTCACTAGAGCATTTAAAAGTGACCACAAAATGTGTTTTTAAAAACTAAAATTCTGTCATCAACGCAGAGAAAGGTATTTAGAAGAATTAGAAGTAGCAACCATTGTACAAAAAATTATAATTGTTCTGTTGAACACAAAATTAGATATTTTGAAGATTCTCGGAGTGCAAAAATCTGACAACCACTTCTATTGATTTCGCTATGGAAATAAATGGGGTCCAAGAACTGTTATGGTGACAAGCACTCATCCAAATATCTTTCTGTTCAACCAAACAAACAAAGTTAAACAGGTATGGAAGAACTGGAGAGTGGGTAATTGATAACTTTTATTTTGGGGCGAACTATCGGTTTTAGATGGTAATGTTATCAATATTATCAGGTGTTCGAATCACAATGTAAAAGTAAAATTATTACTTGACACCCTAAATATAAATTTATAAGAGGTTGTGTAATATATACTGGTGTGCTACCATATCAATAAAATACATGCATTCCTAACATAGTTAAACTTATTTTGGAATCGGGTCCCGTTTAACTTTACCATGAGAAAGGAACTACAAATATAAAATTAGACTCTTTAAAAAGTCTCTGCAGATACAAGCTGGACTCATTGCAACTATATAAGTGAATGTTTATCATCACATCCAGCCCACTATCTGATTCAGAGACTCCTACCTGTCCGTGTGACATCAGATCCTGCGTGAAGCGTGTTGGCACTGTAGGTGGTGTGTTATCATTGGTGGGCTCAGTAAGGCAGGGTGTTAATTGAGAAGGTTTACTCTCAGCAGTGGGTGTCCAGCAAATTTTCGCAGCCTACTTTCTTCCCAAGATGCATAGCACATCATTAGGGCCTCCATTAATGCAGGGACATAGAGTTAACAGCTAAGCAAGAGTAGGGCCCTCAGTGTCAAACGCCCTGCCCCATGTGAGCCACCTGCTCCGCACGGCCACTCGACACCTTTTAATTGGTTGACAGAAATAGCTCTGACCCCACAGGGAGCCATTTTACTTCTCATAAAGCACCTGACATAGCCCTTGATATTTACAACATCATTCCTTCTGCAAAACACTCCGCCGCTGACATGTTTGAAGACCTGACGGAAGCGGATCAAGCCTCGGGGAGTCATAAGACGGAGAGCGAATGCTGTTTTTCTCATTACGGTTGAGTCGGGGTCTCACCACGTTCCCATTGGTTGCATCTGGTTAGCAGTGTGCAAATTTGTGGTGACAACTTTATCGACGCATATGTCTGAGTTTGGCACACCATTACGTACGCATAACGTCTGCGCTTAAATTTATTAATCAAACGAGAGATACGGCAAAATCTCTCAAATTTATGAGATTTTCCAATACACTACGAGTCTGCTTCTTGCTACAAAATATGAAACGGGCTGTTTAAACCTCTGACAAACCATGAGAATTCCTGAATGTTCTCCAAAGTAGGATGTTAAAAACAAAATGCACTACCAGATGTTTTACAGACGGACAAAACCTGACAGATATTGGCAACGCGATCTGCAATTACACGGTGCTTGGCGGTCGGTGTCAAAAAAGGTGACATGGCTGAGATTAATCTGGCTATACCGGTTGTTAAGCACCAACTGACCCCATGATGGCCGCCGGGCTCAGACTGCCCACTGTGTCTTGTCTTTTTAGATACGGTGCACTTGTGCCATGGTAAGCCCCCCTTTTAACCGTCTCAGTCACCCATTGCGCTAGCAAGGCTATTAGCCACTTCAACCACTTCATGGCCCTCGTGCCAATCCTTTAAGCTATTCTGATGTTGTTAAACTAGGTTTTAGTGTCAGGGAAGACTCATTTCAGCAGTTTGGAGCTCTTTTTGCCAGACTCCTGAACCGCCACCTGTTTCCTTTCATTCTGCAAATTGTTAAACCGACAAACACCTTGCTCAGCTGACCACAAGCTTCAGACCTGAAATGACCCCTATGGCTCCGCTGTTTTAAAACAGCAGAAACATTGTTTGTATAAAAAGAAAGATATAGCCGTCAGGGGCATCAGGATAACCTCATTGGACAATGCTGGCTTGGATCATAATGTGCATTTGCTTTGGGAGATTCCAAAACAGATTAAAGGCTTTCACCAAGAAATGTCATATTAAATTCTTAAAAGATTAAGGGATATGTTAATGCAATTATTGTAAGCCTGCTGGCATATCCAAGCTAACATCAGCAGTGAATGGAGACTGTTCAAAATGATGGGGGGTTGTTAAAAAGGTGCACTTAGTTTTTTTGGTTTATCATGTGTTGGTCGACATGTCTGTTGTCTTTGAAGTCTAGACAGTTGACATTGAAAGGTAGAGTTTTGGACACTGGTGTCAGTCTAAATGCTTTTTAACAATCGACCGCTTCATTTATTCAGTGGGTTTACTGAGATAAAATGAGTTTTAGAAAGGAGAGCTCCAGCCATTCTTACAACGATGAACAGCTAGGTCACAAGAAAGTAATAGTTCAAATGTATGGATACAAAACCATTGGAAGTCAAAGGGGACTGACATTTTTATGCCACCAACATTTTTTATATATCCTATATTGTGTGAAGAAGAAAGAAAGTATATAGGTATACAGGTTTAAAATGTCAAGAGTGTGAGGTATTGATGACAGATTTAATATTGGGCTGGAATACCCCTTTAAAGATACAGTTTACATACTTCCTCATGGCATTCAAACCCTATCATACTTACTTTTTTCTGTCGAGAACAAAAGATATTTCGAAGAATATTGACAACAAAAAACCGTTCGACACACTTACTTTGATTGTATGTACAAGCAAACAATAGGTAAATAAGTTAATAAAATAAAATGAAATAAATAAATGTCTAAAAGGAGAGTAATTGATAACAAAAATTTTAATGTTGGGGTCATCTACCTATTTAAAGGGCCAGTTTCCACAAAACAAAATAATATGTCAATTAATTCATCATCATTCCTTTCAAAACCTGCATGACTTTTTTCTGTTTTCTTCAATGGTTGTATTCTCAAAATCTCAGTATTTGTGTGTCCATACAATGAAAGTAAATGGGGACCAATGGTTTCTTCAAAATATCTTCTTTTCTTTTCTGCAAATCATATTTTTAATTGATGAACCAACTAATTCCTATTCAAACAAATGAATATAACGTCCACATTTTTGAGACTTCTTATAAGAGGGATCAACCTTTTTTAAAATGAGGATTAAATTAGTGAGTGGTTTTGGTTGTTGCCTAAAGCACACAGAACTTCTCTCTGTATTGAGCTGCTGTGCCCTGGGCTTTGCTTGTATGACTTAACAAGATGCTTCTGAAGGCTTCAGGGACACTTGAAACCAATTCCCAAACCGTCAATGAGCAAACAAGCAACTCTCAGCTGTCTTGAAGTTGATGTGAAACGGGTTTCAGGTTGTTTGCAAGAGTCTTGAAGGGTTCGGGGCAATAAGAAATAGAATGCGACGAGGACAGGAAGAGAGAGAGAGAGAGAGAGAGAGAGAGAGAGAGAGAGAGAGAGAGAGAGAGAGAGAGAGCAAGAGACTACATTTAATCTCAGAGTCATTTATTTTTAATACCCGCCAGGTTCTTCGTTCTCCCTTTGATCTTTTCCTGCCCAGATTTATTGCGATACACCAACAAAGCACAGCATCAACAAAATAAAATAATACATAAAATGTGTGACTTGACAGCTAATTCCACATCACAACTGCAGCTGTGGGATGATAAGAGAAGGATGTGGTAGAATTTACGTAGCACTGGGAGAAAAGTCGAGCATGATGGCACAAACAAGCCTGACTGTTGAGGTACTGTCAAAGAGAATATGATTAGATTCATCTCGCCAATTCTGAACACAGCAAGCTTTCACCTTTTTGTGTAGTCATAAAGTAGGAATTAGGCATTAGGCAGTATAGCACAGCCCTCTGAAATCCACAACAGAGCCTTGGACGTTAAAAACAAGAACCAGCACACAAATCCAGGATCAAACCAGATTCAAACCGACACCGTGGTGAATCACTAAAGCCCGCGACATGAAACTTATTAGTTTAGAAACTAATTGTCATTCTGAAGGCTGTTGTGACTTAAGATGTGCAAATCTATATACAACAGTTCTTTCGGGTTCTCAAATCTGATTAGCTGTGAGCTATGCGTTATTCGACCAGTGACATCGCAGGAACTGCTTCACTTTCGTATTACACTGGAGCTAAGCACTTAAACACATATACACAAACGCAGAGAATGAGTCTCCAGAAATGCTCTAGATAATAGAAATCCTAGCGTCAATTTGCGACTGTTAAACAAGGTGGCTGTACATACCTTACCAGTTGTGATCCGCCATATTAAAAGACGAGAAACAGTACGACATTTATTGTAAACGTACGCAATTACATTAAACCAATAGAAAGTGAAAAACGCATTCTCTGTGTGTTGTTTTTACTGTCTCTGTCTCTCGTATCACACAAACATTTGAGAACATATTTAAAATGGAGGGCTGTAACAGAACAGAACTGACAAGCATTCATAGCATCTCAGAGTAAGACCTCAAAAACCTGGTAGATAAAACAATCAGAAACAATTTCGGTAAATTCCAAACAGACTAAATTATAATTTTAAGACTGTAATGTAAGGAATGAATCAGGTAATGATTAGTAAATTACCAAGGTAGACCATATCTACATTTTTAACACTCGTGTAAATAAGAACACATGTAAATAAGAACAGGTAGTTCCCAGTTTCCTCTCTTTACTGAAGACACAGATGCGTCTCTGTACACACAGATGTGTCCCCTGCGGGGGTGTGAGGACACAGGCGGGCAGAGAGTGATGAAACCTTCGATCCACCGCCCCACCGGTCACACTTAATACGTCCATAAATCTGAGAGCCAAACTTAGTTTTCATTTACACCTAACAGGAGTCGTTATCGAGATGTCTAACACATCTGTTTATTGAAATGAGTGGCCAGATCAATTTTAATCAAAGTAAGGGTACAGGGAATCTACGTCTTCAATTCAATGAAACATAATTAAAGATAATTTATCCTAATTCAGAGATCTGCTCTGTTCTATCTCCCTTAAATCATAGTGCCACTTTTAAATATTAATTACATCTTAACATCATTAAAAAGATAAAATGCTTATAAAAATGACACTGGTGCTTCAGGTACTTGATGGTAAAGTACAGAGATATATAATTAAACATAAATGTTAGTTTTTGAAAGTGAATTTTATCAAATTGTTTGTGATGTCACTTTACAGCTACTTTTATACATTTGTTGTTTATTTCATTCATAATAAACTTTTTAGAATAATTGACACAAATAATTAATGCAGAGTCAATCACATTGAGCAAATAAATTTTAGAAATCAAAAACTTTTCATTGACTGCTAATTAAAATCTCTTACATCTCAAGGGCAACACTTGTGAAGTTTACATAAAAACGAGAAAATATTTTTTTGTACTTCACAAAGGAGTTTTGTATGAACAATTGTTTTAAATTGTTTTAACAATTGTTTATAAAATCATTTGTAAACCTTCTTTTCAATTTAAACCTGTATGACCTGTATAAAAGGAGATATTTCCAAGAATGTCGGTTACATATTTTGTGTCCATACAATAGAAGTAAAAGGGTACCAGCTCCATATGACTTCCTTTAAATTATCCTTCTGTGTGTTCTACTGAAAAAAGTCACCTGAGGTCAGAATTTTTGGGCGTGCCTGCCTCTTTAATACTTTCTGAACAAGAAAACACAAGTGTGGTGCATTATGGCAAAGAATTTTGATCTGCTCGTCTAAACACCGTCGGGTATCCACAAACACGAAACTGAGCCGACATGAAAGGTTGGAGTGTTCACTCGGACGGAAAATAGAGTCTCTTAAAAAGTTGAAAAGTAATATTCCGCTTCCTGTCTGCGCAAATGTTAACGTGGGCCGTGATGACTATGTGAGTGAGTGAGGGAGATCGAGGGAGAGAGGGAGCATAATTTGGCAGTGCCCTTTGAGTGCTGTTACATATGGCCCTTGCACACTGTTAGTCTCCCGTGGCAACACTTCCCACGAATGCATCTGTAGTCAGTGAGCCGCTAGCACCTCAAGTATTCGAGCGCCATCAATCCAACGGCTTCCGACTTTTTGCTTCTCCCTAGCATTGCGCCTGTCAGTCTGTCCTCCCTCACTCCTGTATCCCTACACCTACCTATAATTCTTGCTCACGGTAGCAGTCACCAAATATCCCGGAGGAACCATGGGTCGCTCCACCCTGGGCTGCTTGAGCCCTGAGATCTGTTGTCAGTGTCTAAGTGCTATGGGAAAAACATGCCCCTTTTCTACCGGCAGCATGCCATTTCTGGTGCCACAGGCCAATCTGACAGTGTTCAGGGCAGGACAAATTGGCTTTGCACCCTCTAAAACACGATGCTATCAAACTTAGAAACACCAGTGTGGGAGACAGCAAGTTAAGTTTTGAAACAATAAAAAAACATCAAAACCTGCATTTTCAATGGTAAATACTTTGGTATTTTAATCTTTACTGACGGTAAAAAGTTTTGTGACACTTGATTGAAATATTATTTTTTAAAAATCGATCTAAAGGTGTTCAGCATAAATGTCTGAAATTAGACAAACATATTTAAGCCAACATACCTGTTTTTTTTCTTGACAATGAAATTTTTTTAATGTATTTTTAAAAGGATGACTTTGACTTTGAAGAATGAACAGCCAATAAGAGTGTAGAATAGATGGGGACTTCAAAAATGTTCTTTAAAAGGATGTCAGGGTAAGACCTTTGGAAATGGTTTATAAAAATTACAAGAAAACATTCCCGCAAATTTCATTTAAAATGACTTGACTGAAGATTATCAAATATAACATGTTTTATTTTTTAATTATTTTTTTTAAATAAAATTATCTTTTTTTTTCCAATGTTTTAATGAATTTTTAATATTTGATTATTATTATAAAATGTGGAAAATAAATATACTGATGCATCAGTACGTTTCCAGTAGTGAATTCTGCATTTATGTACAGTTGTAGTGTGGCACAACAACTCAGTCTCTAATATAAGTCTATCTATCTAAATATAGGAATGTAAATTGATATGAATTTTACTGATCATTTTGAAAACATTTGTCACAAAAACAGGCATTCATCCTCTCTGAATGGTCAGAAAAAGGCTTTTATGAAAAAAAGTGTTCAAAACACTATTATCATGAATTAATTCCAATAAAGATATAAACCCGAAAACTAGCAAACAAAGTTCTCCGTACAATATTTTCCAGTTAACTCCTTTACATCACTATTCAGTTCTGACAAAGTGTTGCAATTTTCCCGGCTGAGCATTGTTTGGTGGAAAAGAGGTAAAAGATGAATGTGAAAATAGACTGGTTTGTCCTCCTCTGCACATCCTCTGTGGGTTGAAAACCAGGTCTGGCTCTGATCAATGACATCGAGTTGAAATCCATTTCAAGCAACAGAATCAATGGTGTGTCGGCAGAGCATCTTGCTGCGGCCAGCTCGCGGGCCTGACACTGCCTTTTTATAAAGATGACCCGTCCGTGGCTCTGTTCCGGAACAGCAAACTCATTATGACTATTGCATTTTTGCAGAACACGCTCTCTATCCCCTCTTGTACCTTACTGCCTGTTTCTATCCTGCCTGAGGTGAAAAGTCTGACTTGCTTTTTTATCAGCATCATCTAATACATTTTAAACAAGGATTAAACAAGGGCTATAAGCTAGTGGGTCAGTCTCCTCAAATTTGGATCTGAACTGATAAAATTTCCCCCCCCATTGGCACCAAGATTATCATTCCTGCATCTATACAGAAGAAAGTCAACAGCCTGAAGCGACGAACTGGGTTGATCAGTGCAAGCTTTTATTATAATACGACTGATCGGGTTAAAGTGGATTAGTGACATCAGACTGAAAAACGTCTGCTGAGAATAGATGACACATTTGAAGCAGAATGGAATGGATTCTGGCGTACATCCTGTAATCTAAGAATCTTATTTGAGATCAGGTTGCATTTGTCCTCGGCATGCACAACCAAAGAGTTGTGGGACAGACACAGGTATGGTGACATTCTGCAGAATACTTTTCTGCTTTAAAGTAAACTTCTTATGCCCATATACCATACATCTTTTGAAAATATTCAAAGCGTTTGTCATCAATTCGATCATCTTTCTATTTATAACGTGATTATTAGGTCAAAGATAATCCTCTTTACAGCAAGAGCCAATAATATACATGTGACACACAGAGTGCTTATTAAGATACTGCATGAATAGAACAGACCGATTACAATGTTTTAAAAAACAACAAAAGCTCGCCAATGTGTATTGTAAAAGTAAAAAGAAACAAAACTGCAACAATAACATGTACTTAATGTATTAAATCTTTTTATCTTCTATCTAAAGCCAAATTGTTAACCTCTTAATGGGATGGTTGCCCAAACGTGAAAAGTGTGTCATCATTTCATCATCCTGTTGTCATTTCAAACCTGTATGACTTTCTTTCTTCTGCAGAACAAAAAGTAAGAATGTTGGGTGCTGGCAACCATTTACTTACAATGGTTTTCTTTGCATACAAAAGTGGGGGACACTGCTGCAACATGTTACCAACTCTCTTCAAAATATCTTATCTTGTGTTCTGAAGAAGTCATACAGGTTTGAAATGGCATGTGGGTGAGTAAATATATGGAAAAGAAGGCTTGTTGTTTGGGATTGTGAATATTTAAGAAATGTACTGCAAGATGCTGACTTGGTGACTTTTTATAAAATGGATAGTTCCAACCCGGCGATAATAACTTGATGTCCAATTTGTTGATACTGCAAACCTGTAATCACATTTTCTATATTAATGTGTCAAGCTGCTATGTTGCCTGGCAACTGCAGAAAGCCTAAAGTTTATATATTGAATGTAATATTTAGCTGAATAAAAGTTTCACCAAGTAGTATGGATAATAACCTTAACTGTATATTGTCCACTGTTGCCAAGCAACTCTACTAACTGATACAAAAAGTGTTAAAGATATTGTATACAATTTATTATTATGTTTGATGACTGAGAGCTCACAATAAAATGTATATTAAAATTGATTGTATCTGGTTTTACCTCCTTGTCTGGGAAACTCATCCGCTTCATGATGCACAAGGTCAGTCACACATGCGCCATAATGAAGGCGTGATTCATGATCAAAAGCCTTGAGCGTCTCGCTGGAGCTATACGATTTCTGGGTGGGTACCCGGCGATCGTCGCCGTCCAAGGTCGAAGTGGTGAACTGGAATTCTTTCCCACATCGTCCGTGGGTCAATGTGCGATGCCGGCGTTCTTTCAGGTCCATGGTTGCTTCAGCAGCTCGATGATCTAATCAGCCCGCGAGATGGAGGTCTCAACAACTGCACAGTCCTTCACCTGGAAACATAAGACAGATGCCGTTTATTGAAGGGAAAAAATTAGCCATCAGCATTATAAAGAATCAGACTGTTTTAGTAAACAGCAATAGAATCATATATAGTGCAACTATTGCTGCATGGTGGATTCATATTCAGAAAATCATCTAATCAACAAGAGGAAGCTGTCATTAAACCCATAATCACGGAATAAAATTTGAAGCAGGAAGTGAGACTTGTGTAGGAGTGAAGGCATGATGCTGAACGATGAGTGATAGAGTGGAGGAGAGAAGAGAAGAGGGAGGAGTAAGGAAATGACTTGAGGGCATTACAAGTCTCTCCCTCATTATCACAGACAGAGTGTGAAAAGCTCCCTCTGTGGCCGTAAGAGGATAATCACAGATGCCTGGATGTGCTGCGGAAAACATGCGTCCAAACACAGGCCGGCCCGATCTCATCGCACCGCACACAAAAACAACAACACTAATCCATCTGTAATCCAATGCATCCTGGTTGAGATGCTGCGATAAGCCAAAACTAGCAAAGGCAGAGTAGTATCGTAACTCATACGGGCCCTGACAGAACCAGTGATCTAAATATTGAGAGACAACTACGTGAAAGTCTGATGAGTGATGATTTATTTAAGGAGTAAAAAATGCTCCTAAAGGTGTTTTTTTTTAATGAGTATGACCGTTCTTTTTGTGCAAATTGTCAAAATTAAAAAAAAGATGTTAAAGAAACTTTATCAAAATACATGGATACGATGAACATGATTAAATCTGTAATTCCTGAGGAACCATTTTCAGTGTATGTTTATGTGTTTATTTTACAAAATAAATACACACAGTACCCAGATATATGTAACAACAAACATGACAAGAACAAAAACGACTCAAAAATATTATATTTGCTTTTAATTTAGTAAAAATCTTAAAAATGATTGTTTTTAGAATATCTATCTACATATCTTAAATTCTTGATTGGCAGGCATTAACAATAATAAAAATATAACATAAATGTATAAGAAATAGAACAAATTACCATTTACTAAATGCATTCTACTAAATGTATTATTTTTAATATATTTATTGATTTCTTGAAATTAAATAAATAGTTTCTTTATTTCAATTTACATAATTTAAAAACTGACAATTAACTGTAAGGAATAAATAACTCTACAGGCACAGGAAAATAATGAAAACAACAAACTGATAACAAAACCGATTATTATTTATTATTATTAAAAATGTCATTAATCATTTATTTAATTTCTTAACTTAAACTAATTTTCTTTTCCTGCACAATTTTGGCATAAAATTCATACATAAGCACTGGATTACAGCGCAAAAATTTTCAGTAATTTGATCATAATTAAAAGTATATTTACTTGCGCAGCTCCAGCTGTAGGCAGCATTCCTCCACACAAAGAAACACACACACACACCCACACACACACGCTCTCGCACACGCAAGCAAACACACACGCGGATACGCAAGCACACACAATTACTCTTCTCTACCTTAGATTTCTCAGTACAGAAGCAATGGAGGAGAAAGTCACAGGGGAAGTTTAGCTAGGCCCTCTGTGCCTGTCTGTTTTACTAAGTGCGGTCAGAATAAACTCGGCCTGTTCCTGTTCCCCCCTGACAAGCGTTCTCTACGCCGGTCCTCCTGCATTAGCTCGATCGGAGGAGAAGTCCACCGCCCAAGGGACAGTCCAGCGTTTGCTGTGGAGATGATGATTTTCCTACACAGCAACGAATTATTACATAACAGAAAGGCAGCGAGATGTGCTGCACATGCTGCAAAATAATTGAAAATGCAGAAGGAAATAATCAGGTCAGCTAATTATTTACTGCGGAAACACGCGTGCTGGGCAGAGAGGGAGCATCGAGCCGTGGTTTAGTATGGAAGCCTTGTTTATATGCCCTAATAGGCTAAATAAAACATTAATTTACATATAAGTATTTATCATAATAATAAATATTTAAATCTCTTTAAATTCTCTTTAAATTTAAATCTCTATAAATAGATATATCTAACTTTAGCCAGTACATCTGACCTCAGTAAACAGGCCTGCATAAAAAATCTGTAAGATCTAGAGCAGTCATTCTGGTCAGGCCTCTAAGAGGCAGACATTAGACTGCAGGGGGCTTCAGGTCGCTCATTTAAGGTCCAATGATATTGTGGACCACAAGAGCGAGTGTGCAGGACTGGTTTAAGGAGAGTCCCGGGGCTGCTCCAACACCACAGAGGTGAGATGATGCACGATGGCATGGAATAGAACCGGGTTTATAAGAGCACTGGCTGCAGCACATGCAGTGAAGAAAAGGAAAGACCTTGAGGGTTTGAGCAAATTCTGTATCCTCTACCTCATGTTCAGCCCACTGATACATCCCCTCCCCAGAGAGAAAGAGACGGGGAACAGCATGACTGTGAAGTGTATAAGCAACGAAGAGTGGAGAGGTATGGAGGACTGGAATTTTTGGAAAGCAGGTTGATCGCTAGCTGAACGGTCATTCACACGTAAATTTCACACATATAACATACAACATTGCACAAAAATCATTGAAAATATAGCACAATGTACTGTATATATGAAGAGGAATTTTACCAATTTTTTTGTTCTGTATTACCAGAATGTTTGATTAAGTTAAGCACATGATGGATATTCTGGTTAGGGAATTGAGGAAAACAAACTGTTCTGGGACGCTTCGTTTCTAACATTCCTTAAAACAAATTTCTTTGTGTTCAGCCAAAAAAAAAAAAAAATGAATACATGTTCAGAACAACTTAAGTGTCTGTGAATTTTTCCATAAAACATTTCCTTTAACATATCCAAAACTTCCACTTTACACGACGCAAAAAACCCTGCATCTACCGTAAGCTCAAGTTCCTATATATATCTAAGACAAAATATTGTATTTGATTAATTAAAAAACAATATAAAGTAATCAAATGTATTAATGTTTTTTTTTAAAAAACATAGCTGAAATGGAGACACAAAGAAAACCAAACTGAGGTAAATACACAATAATATCAAAACTGACGGCTTTACTGGAGAAACATAACAGGACTGTGAATTAATCAGAAAATTGCTAAAGCATTAGGTTTGATGATTGAAGAGCTTTTGTCCGTCTTGACCTTTTAAGGGCTAGAGCTTAAATATGATATTGGTCTCAGCGGAGACGGCTCAGAATGAAAGATCTGACCAATACACCCAGATCACCAAGCACTGCCGCTGGGTGCCTTTTTATCAACACAAAGTCATAAACTAACTCTTTTTTCTTTGAATTTAAGCAAAGAATGGATGGATTCAGTATTTTATACAAGATGACAGGTTAAATTTAACTCCATATGTCTGCACCAGCAACAATAAACTGTGAAAAAATGACAAAAATCAGATGGCACTGACATCACTTCCTGTATCTGGATGAAAAGATACCTCCGTTACGCTATTTTGATACTGAATGCTAAAAATAACATAATGAGATATGTATATCTTAGAAATCATTTCTTAAAAATCTAATTTGGTATTTCGAATGGCTTAAGGAGAATCATTCGGTATATAAAATCTGTTGTCACTAAAATCAAGCTATAAAAACTGACCTCTGCTTCAAAAGTATTTTTTTATCTTCGACAGACACCGGTAACAATGCAGTTACACATCACCGTGATTAGATTACACATCTCTTGCATCAGCACAAGGATATAATTGAATTATTCATCAAATTATCATATACAAGTCACACATGCAAAATTGAGTTAAGATCTTGAAATTCAAAGTCAGTTAGCTGTATGCAACAGAGATTTAATAAATGTTTCCAAAATTAACACAGATAAAACACACATATAATGTCTACAGTTTTTCTCTTGTGGGAGAAATAAACATTTGATAATAAACAATTGTCATTTTATTTTAATTAACTGTTATTATATTATTAACATAATGTAATGTTATTCTATTGGAAACATATACTCATCCATCTGAGCGTATAAGTATTATATTATAAGGAAATCTGAAAATAGGAATAATGTGCTTGTACAATTTACTTAATTTAAACAATTCAGACCAACATAATGTTTGGAAATTTAATCACAACATATTATATTATGTTCATTTACGTAACTTGGGACTCCATGAATAATTTGTTTTGTGTTTACATATCATCGTTACAACTGTTTTGACAAATATTTTCCAGCATGCTATGTGTAGAACTGCATTTTGAAAGTAATTTTTTATAATGTTGTTTTTTTCTTTGTTTTTAGTACCAGAAACACGTCTAAGTATTTATTTTTCATATGATCAATGAACAGAAGATTCTTTTTTTGGAGTATTTTTTACCAGTGCTCATGAAAGCGTTCCCTTTACTTATGCTAAAACATTCATACATCTTTAGCAAAAAGATATTGAGAAGTTAGAAAATGTGCCTATGTCTAATTATCTAAACTAAGTATGTTGAGAATGTGAAATGAAAATTAAATTTATGTTCTTTTACAAACATATATGATGTATCTTTAACATAAATAAATTGTACTGACTTAACAATTTGATGTCTTTATTTCCCTGCTTTTACCACTATGACATCTTAAAAAAATTCTTATTTTAACCTGCAACCATGAATACATCAGGACAAAATTTACTTGACAACCGCAACCTTGACATGGCATTAGCTGTAAGCTCTTATTTAGGCAGAAAGTCAAAAAGACAAATGCAGGCTTGCATTTTAAGCAGTGTTTATATCTTTCTAAACTTTTTTCTAATAAAATCTTTGTCCTTCCACAAATGTAAAAGTATTCCGCAATTTTGACCGTGAGGCATCACAGAACGGAGTATGATTGTGTGGATTTATATGACGATGGTAATGAGTGCATCCTCTTTTAGATAAGTCCTATATGGAGCTATGATTGACTTATAGAAGCATGTCCTCAGTCCGGTCATGATTCTCTAAAACAAGGCCGTCATTTTAAATCCAACTCTGGAAGTGGAACTGTTATCTCTATTTGCTCTATCTGTACTGTATATATATAACTGTGTCTCCGTGTGTCCTTCTGGGGGTATAGATATTCCTAATATAGGCAAATACAGCCAAACTGCTCTCTGTAAAAACATTTTAGAACCATCAAATGTGATATGGGTTGACTTTTGAGAACTTAAAGCTGAATGCCAGAGGAAAGACAGTTTGCTTTTCTTGACTGAAGAACTGTATGAGTTCAACTGAGGAATATCTGTTCAACATTGGCAGGATTTTTTGACATCCTTGCTCTTTGTTCGGAATTGTCTCCAATGTAAATGTAAGTTCTACTTGAGGGCCAAGGAAACATTTTTATTTTGTTATCAATGTGATCAGAAGATGCACTTATACTACCCAGTAAATGGGTTAAATTTAATAATGGATTAAAAGAACACAGTATTGTGGGTTGAAAGAACACAGCATGGGTTAATTTATAACCGTGCGGTTGGGTTAATCAATTTTTAATCAAGCAACTTTTTTAGAGTAGAATATAGATCTGTCCAATTCCATGTAGATTTCAAGACATACTGACAGGTGTGGTGTCAATATATTTCCAAACCTTTTGTAATGGAATACTTTATACGAAAAATATCAGTCATGTCTTACCATCATGTGGTTCCAAAACTGTGTAAATGCTCTGTTAATCACAAATAAAGACGTTTAGAAGAATGTTTAGCACAGACTTCTCAGGCTACCATTGACAACCAATGTAAATTAAAGTGGTGGCTAAAGCTGGCCATTTTCATACAACTTGTCAAAATATTTTCTTTAATTGTTCAACAACAAAAAATATAAAATATTGTTCTGCCAAGGTAGTCAATGATGCCCCAGGTGCTTAGATTCTTCCAAATTTGTTTGTGTTCAACCAAAAAACTTTTGTGGCATATTATATGTGAAATAATGTAAACATTGAAGGGAATGAGTATAACTGGCAAGGAGAAACCTTTCATTTACCCAGTCTGATTGTTCCCTAAAACCAAGTCTTTCAAGTCTTTTTTTGTAAAATGGTCCTTTCAATTCAGCTAGTTTGCCCATGCTGCTCACAGTTTACTCTTGTTTTTAATTTCTCATAACCCTCATTTCTTGCACCCCCACTCTGTTCACACTTCTTCATCCTCCATAACAAGAGTGGTTGTTTATTAGACTAAGCCCAAAATCCACATCCTGCCCATGCTCTCGGCTTCTTAATCTGACTTTAAACAAAGGGATTTGAGGCAGGTGCGCTGACACCGTACGTCACGAGCGTGTAGCCGTTGGTGCAAACGCTGGTGGTAATTAAGCATGGGCTGCCGGGGGATGTGGTTAGAGACAGCGGCAGGACCTGTCCACAGGGACTCTGAGTAATGACTTCCCGTCCAAACCCACACAGTATCAAGCACATAAGAAATAACAAGTGCGTTAACCTACAGCTCACGAAAGGTAAAATAACCATGATGGTTTGATCCTCCGCTGATCCACTGAGCACAAGAAGAGTATATACAGTTTTTTTTCTTTCGAAGCAAAGTGCCAATGTATGCCAAGTGCCCAACTAGAAGTTCAGAGAAAAGCTGACAAGCCAGATGCCTCCAACGGCGGCTGATTAGGGTACGTGAATATCACCAGGTGAGAGCGTAGGGGGATTCAGGTGCATCTTTCATCTTCTTGTCACGCAAACTTGATGTGGGTTAAAGAGAAGTTAGGACAGAGTGGAGACGGCAAACCGGTCAGAAGTCGCCCGGCGGCACCTGGCAGGAATTATTAAAACAGTATACTGTCAACCACCTCGTACCCTCATCTCGTGTAAGATTAGTAAATCTGTGTCACAGCTTGACATTCTTACCATCTGCTAAGCAAATTATTCAAATCTGCAATAAATGCCACCGCAGAGACCAACGAAGCAGAGTAATTAGTGCGTCGACAGAGGTGCCGCGTCAGAGGCCGAATGAAGCTGTTTTTTTTCTGCCTGTTGTTGGTTTTAATCTTCATATCACAGGACACGAGAGGAGCAGGACGGACCGTGTTAAAAAGCCACAGAAGCGCTGTTTGAACACCTCCTGGGTAAATGACACACACGGCCAGGAGCCGAAACCTCTCCAGGCTGAATAAATGCCAGTGAGACACATTTCCTGTGTGGTAAATGTCAGCGGGAGAGTCGCGAGTGGTCGGACTCGTCTCTGATCTTCATCAGGTGAATAGGACGACCCTCCTCATCATCACAGTTGAATAGGTGGCGATAAACGCTCTCAAATACGTTGACTCTTTGGATGCGCTCTTTCATCATTTAAAACTTTTATTGCCTTTGTATTCTACAGACCACAAAGGAAGATGTTTTGAAGAATGTTGGTGATCGAACGGGATTCATTGATTTAAGTTCCATAAAATAGAAGCCAATGGGCATCCTTAATCTTCAGTTTTCAACAATCTTTAAATATCTTCTTATGTGTTCCGGAGAAGAAAGTAAACCATACATATGAAGATCGTAGTTAAACAATGACAAATTCTTTTCATTGGCATTCATTTAATCCTGGTGACAAACCAAACACAGAACTTCCTACATTTGGAATACCAATGCACAACATATATTTAGGTAACCTGATATCAACAAGACTTTCCACATGGTTTAAATCATACTGAAAGGCATGTGAGAAGCATGAGGCTGTTTGATTGGCCAACCGATAAGCTGTTTAAGTTAGCTTTCCCAGAATGCCCAGGGGCCACGGGTCATCACACAACCTTGCGTACATGACATCATAATTAAGGCCTAGCCACAGTAAACAAGTCTGGAGGGAAGCAATTAATGTCCATCAGATGAAGAGTCACAGATGACTGAGGGCTAGTCCGGCCAAGGGACAGCAAAACCCAGGGGGCTGTATGACAGAAGGAGGGACTATGCAATATGTTGCATGGTCAGAGGACCATTGGCAAAGAAGACAGCTATTATAGTGCACACTATGGGATCATGTATGATGATAAAACAATGAAACAAATGTGAAATTATTTTGGCGAAAGATGATTTTAGGGCTTTGGGGATTCTAGGTAAGAGAATGGCCATACACTGCAAGCAATTGAAAACTGAGAGTTTGTTTTCTATTATATTTGATGCATGTCAGCATGTAACCGCAGCGGTGGATATTTAATTTTTGTGAAAGCTGCAATTCAAAAGGCAATAACTCTAAGAAATGTATTGCAAATTACAATAAAATCAAAGAAACATATTTCATTATATGTGAAGACTGAAACACATTTCATTCCTCCTAAAAATAAAAATATGTACAAACTATATTTTATGAATGGTAATATTATATGAATAAATAAAATATGAAACCACGTTCTTTGTTTGGGGTGTCTGGTCTGACACGTATGAAATGATTTGTTAAAATTAGTTTCTGTTTGCTACAAAATGAAACATCTAAGGCTAGTTGTTTTAGAGGATGTTGTTCAAATAAAGAGAAAGGTTTACGAAACAGTTGAAAAAGGAAGTGGCTGTAAACATTAGTTTATGCATTAGATTAGCATGAAAAATAATTTTATAGAAATTAATAATCTTTTATTATATTAATTTTAGCATATAAACATTTACAGTATATTGTCGTTAACTAGTTTTGCAGATGTGGTTTACCCAAAAACAGATATTATTATATATATTATATTATATAAATCATTATAATAATTAGTTCTTTCAAATCTGTATCCGTATATATTTGTTCTGGTAAATACAGTGAAGGATATAAGGAAAATAGCTTAAAATGTTAGAATTCAGCAAAAAATATAAGCTGCATATTACAAATGTATATTTGTTACATAAATACTTTATTACATAAACTCAAATATTTGGAAATGTTGGCTGTTGAATTTTTTAAATCAATTGATTTAAAATGAATATAATATAAAATCGATTACATTTTTTTAACTAAGTTCATATAACAAACTTAAATAACATGTAATATTTTGTTATTTACCAAGACACACGATTTTTTAAAGTGCAAATTAGGTATCTCGAGGGTGAGTCAGAATTTTCAATTTTGGGGAGAACAATCTCCTTTTACAAAGATTAATAAATACAAAAAAGTGTTACCAAGTTTGGAGTCACACTAAATGTCTGATACAGAGGTATTTTCCGGGGGCATTTCATCCTGACCAGCTGTGTCACATGTATAATGCAGATCATCCTTCAAACATGTCCCATTTCACATAAACCCCCAGTCACGGAAGCTGAGGAGCATGCTTCACAAATAAGTGCCATACAATTTATGAGTTAACATCCTGCAAAGCCACTGGGTTATTCTCTCTCTCTCTCTCTCTCTCTCTCTCTCTCTCTCTCTCTCTCTCTCTCTCTCTCTCTCTCTCTCTCTCTCTCTCTCTCTCTCTCTCTCTCTCTCTCTCTCTCTCTCTCTCTCTCTCTCTCTCTCTCTCTCTCTCCCGCGCCAACCCATTCCCACACTTTCCCATAATTCCTCCCTCTCCACCCTTCCTAGTGTCACAGGGCTGAAATTGCCTTTGGGGCCAATAGAAATACGGTTCCAGCTCCAATAACATAGTTCACTGGTCCAATTAAGCATGCTAGATTTAGCGTCATTAGGAGAGACATCTTTGGGAAGGAAGAAATTCGGGATGAAATGAAGGGTGCGCCAGAGTGATTCCCTGTTAGGCAGGAGGGTTTGGTTCTGTCGTAGTCCCATAGATGGCGGCTCCTTTCACATTCATTCAAAACTACCAAACTGACGTGTGCATGGTAATAAGAAAAAAGCTTTGTCAAGTCACACAAGTGCAATGTAAAATTTTAAATAATTGCTGAGTATTTTCTCCATTAAAATGTGGATTAATGATAAGTCATAAACATGAAACTAACTAATTTGACCCTGTGAATGCAGCATAGATTTTGGGCTGAAACAATTATTAAACTGCTGTGTCAGCCCTTAGTTTCACTTTCATTTTCAGTTAAAGCAGCATCTGGAACTGCACAGTGGGCATGAGAATTGCACATGACTGTCGTAAACAACTTAAGTTGTTTTGTTAACTTTCATGGTCACATTTATTTTGTTAACCTCGGACGTCCTTTCACGGACCACCAATGGCTCTATGGTCTCATTCTTTATGAATAACAACAACATCATTTTAACTTGCATCAATATTTCAGGTCCATTTATTTATTTAAAAAGCAGCTGTGTAATAAGAGGAATAATGTTCAGTCAGCTAGTTATGACAAAACACCCCTTCAAGATAATTCAAGCCTGCTCAGATCACCCTGGCGGGGCTTATTTGGCGATAATGACCAGCTGACTCTACACTATCCCTCGTATGTGCATCCAGGCCCAAGCTGCTTTTTAATTTATGCCCACCCCATGAACTGATATCTGGTACGCCAGCATTTTTGTCTTGACTTGCTGTCGGTCATTCATTTTAGCCAAATAAATGACCTTCAGGTTGATGGATGACTGTGAACACACCAGGGGTGATGGTGGAAGGTTAAGTGAAAGCAGAACCTCGGGGGAGGCTCGGTGGAGACGGTGGAAGACAGTGGGTGTGAAGAGGTTTGACCCTGAGCTGATAAGGGAACTACACAATGCTTTGGGTTAAAGTCCCTGGATTCAATGATTGCCATGTTATAATGGCGATTTCAGGACATCAGTTTTACGAATGAGCTACTAATTGAAAGAAAACCTAATAATTGTGATGAAGGTTAGTTTAAAACTGTTCAAGACACATTAGTCACAGCGCAGGAAATGGAAGCTGAAGTTTAGTTTAGTCTTCAGCACCGTGGCGCGTATTGATGAAAATGAGAGGGGGAAATATCCTCTTGTTGCACTCTATGGGAGCCCTTTGGATTTTATGCTAAACGCACATCCACTAGTCACTTCACAGCATTACTTCCCAGCGAGAGCCTACAGGCGATAGTGCTTTTTTATTTGTTTGTAATGTTAAAGCGTTCCACAAATGGCCGAGCTGGTGGCGTAAATTGTGCGTACTTACATTTAGGCAATCGACAGTGCTCGTTACAACGAAAACACACTGGCTACATTTATTTCCAATGGACTGAAAATCCAATACATCGCTGGGAGTGAGTGAGCGAGTGAGAGTAAGAAAGAGGAGCAGTAAAGGTAGAGAGACGCTGAGAAGGTAAATTGAAAACCAAAAACCAAAATGATTGCAAAGAATTTATCTCCTGTGAAGATGTTCTACTGATAAGCAGAAAAACATTTTGGGGGCTTTATGGCAATTATTAGGTTTGTTTGCTGATGTGTTTGCTGTTTTGTCCCTGACTGCATACAGTCAGATTTTAGACAGAAACTTTACTTACAAAGTCTTTAACTGACCAAGGACCTTTATGTTTAAAGTCACTTACAAATATTTTGACAGTTTAACAATCTCTATTTGTGTTTCTCAAACAGTTATTGATTTCTCTTTTTATATTTCCCAAACTATTAATTATAAACTAAATATATACAAAACCACTATCCAACTATATAGCTTTTTGAATTATACTTGTTGTATTGTTTTTATTCCTTCATTGGTCAGCCTTATATATAACTGCGGGTGAAGAAAGCCGCTGTTTGAAAATACAAGGTCATGCCTGACGGGCGTAAGGTTTTATTGTGCATGCATATTACGCAGTTTAGTCTTATCTGTCCATCTCGAGAATGACATATATCATGCCTTACGTCCAGAATATCGCATTTTTTGCAGTATATGCATTCCATATAGCGTGTGATGTATATTATGAACTACTGCTTCTCCTACAGTAATCTATGGAGTCCAAAATGAATCATTTATGTTCTAACAGGTCCTTTCAACAGATCAGATAGTTCAAATTTTTTCTAAACTTATAAACTTGCACGAATTTCTCCGGAGAATGCCCAAGTGATGAAATGAAATGCCTGATTGCTTCTTTACAGAATTCATTAGCTTTGCCCTTCATCAGTATAAGAATACCAAGTGGTAATTTGGGATTATCATGTTTATGTTTTCATCTCCAATGAATTGTCTTCAGAGCAATGAGGTGTCCTTGCAGGCGTCCTGAGTGCATCTGCCAAAGATATTCTAAGCAAGTCTGATGAAAGAAAAAAACTAAACAAGAGGATTGTGAAAGTGTTTAAAAAGCAAAAAACGGCATCTGATGAGTCCTCGGCGGTGAAAGCGTTCAGGCCACCCTCTACAAAAGAATAGCTTGTTTGATGGGAACAATTTCTCCTAACCTCAATCGTGCCACTTTAAGTAACGTAGCGGACGATCTCCTCTTTCGCAATCTCTCACTTTCTTTCCGTGGTGATGATTTTCACCCTCCTCCTGCTTTTGATTCTGGGCAGGAGGTACTAATTAAACAAAGGTATTTTGAAGGGTGATTACGGCAGACTGATTAGTCTCGGCAGAGCTGAGCGCTTTTGAGTGGACTCAGAAGAGTGTTTGAGAAAACGTTGCTTCATATTCTCACCTCCAGGGTGGGATGCTGGGGTTATTAAATGTGCATGCACAAATACACATCGCTCTCCCTTTTCTTGTAATTGCATCTACTCAGCATCGCTTTCTATCCCCTCGCGCTTCCTTTCATTTTGTGTAAAGTCTTCCTCCGTCCCCGTGGCTGGCAGCACATGTCATCCTGCAGTAATTATCTTCACCCATTCCGGCAAGTGACCTTCAGCAACTTTGAGAAACATACTAATTAGAGAGCAATTAGAGCAGATTTGTCAAAAGCAGGCGATATGAGCTTCAACAGCCACCGCTTCTTGAATTTGCGTCTAGTTAGCAAAGGGGTAGAGATGCGCAAACATGTGATGTTGATCCGCAGGGAATCCGTCAACCATGAACACAAATTGTTTCTGCAAATATTCTTTGTTTACAGAATTAGAACGTTTAATTGAAACTTGGATTTCAGATAAAATACAAAATGTATTACAGCTGTTCTTCTAATAAGCAATACATAATTAATAAATAAGTGAAGCAAAGCTAAATATAATAAAACTATTTAATATAACCAATTCTAAATTCATGGCTATGATTTGTTGAAGTTATAATAATTAATATGATAAAATATTAATAAAATAAAATGTTAATGAATATTGACAACATTCAAGGTGTAACTGAAATGTTACAAATGTATACAAAAGTCATTGAATGAAAACAAAATAGATTCATTACATAACCAATCTGAACTGCAATGTAAAAAAATTTAAGGAATCTATAAAAAAAGGATTTAAGATGTTTACACTTTGGTGGAGGCTTCCGTAAAAGTATAAAAACAGATTTTTACATTGAGAAAACAGGATTAAAATGTAGAATTTAAACAAAGAGTAAGAGTACACATTATATAGGCTTACATTTTCACATGTCATCACTGCTCTACTGTACATACTTGTTTTTGTATCGCGAAAAGCAATACATCTATATATTTTGTACACCCCTATTACTTACGAACACAAACACTTGAATAAAACAAATAACATCAGCTTGCATGCAGGGGTAAAACATATAAGTGCCTATTTAATGCAGTTATGTTCTTGACATTTATATATGCCATGATCTAACATCTCAGTTTTTTCATTCCAGTAAATAAAAGTGCATCACCAAAAGCAGATCTTCTGCTTTGACAAACAGTAACGCACAACAACCGGCATCACGCTCCCATTGATTTCCCACCTGCAACACTTACACTTTCATTCTGGCACATGCAAACATGAACAAAAACTGTTTCCTATTCACACTATGTACATCAGAGGAAGTAAAACATTACCGTTTCTATACAGTTCCAGAAATAAATGAGAGAGTTGTGTTATGAAAGGTCAGATCCAACTAACCAAGCACAGTATGTGATTTCTAACAAAAGAGGTGATAAACTATTTTCGTTTCCACACTTTTATAAACATATGTAAACATATGAATACGTATGGCACTTCAATATGCACATATTGCAGTATTAACAAATACTGCTTGGATTTGGAATCTTGGGGAATATTTTAGCACATTAATGAAGATATATAGGTTATACAAAAACACCCTCCTGTGTCACTTTTTTTGTCTCGCACACATGAATTTGGAACCGTGGCCAAGTGGCCTGACATAAATAAGAAAAAGACAGATTTCCAGCTTTCTGTCAGCTCTCCCCATACTGCCAGCTTGCTGTTCCTTGTAGTTACTGGGGAACGTCACTTGACATGTTGCTGACGGCTAAGAAAATTACTATAGTAAACAACGCGAAAATGCCTGCTACATCTGAACACATATTCGACTTGACCGTTTGCAAATAAAAGTGTAGACAGGAAATCCAAAATATCATAAATGAAAATAAATGAGAACTGTCTGCAGTTGAAACTAAGCTGGCCCCTTTTCAAAAATGTCCACAAATTATGCAAAAAGCAACAATTCTGTACATACTTAGTTATAGTACTGTTATATTGAAGTGACCTACAGTACTTAAAGTCTTGATAAGCGGATTGAGGTTAAGCCACATTATGCCTACAAGAAAAAAGCAGAACAAATATAGCTGAAGTGCTATTTACTGGCTTAAATATGTATATATTTGCACACAATAAATAGTCTCACTGGAGCTATTTCAAGAACTGTTTTATACAAATAAACTATGTATAAACTCTGTTTAAAAAAAGATTATTCCAAAAATGCATACACATTCTCATAACTGTGTATATAATGGTAGTGTACTGCAACAAAAAAAATAAGCAGCAAAATATAGAATAAAATTTGTAAAATGGGAAATTTCCAGAACAGCATAAAATGAATATGCAAATTAAATGTTAATATGTACAATTTTTTTAAATGGTTACAATATAAAGGAATAGGAGAAGAGATGAGAATAGAGTAGAGGAGAGGAGAATAGAGGAGAGGAGGGGAGAGGAGAATAGAGGAGAATAGAGGAGAATAGATGAGAATAGAGATGAGGAGGGGAGAGGAGAGAAGAATAGAGTTTAGGAGAATAGAGTAGAGGAGAATAGAGTAGAGGAGAATAGAGTAGAGTAGAGTAGAGGAGAATAGAGTAGAATAGAGTAGAGTAGAGGAGAATAGAGTAGAGGAGAATAGAGTAGAGTAGAGGAGAGTAGAGTAGAGGAGAATAGAGTAGAGGAGAGTAGAGTAGAGTAGAGGAGAATAGAGGAGAGGAGAATAGAGTAGAGGAGAATAGAGTAGAGTAGAGGAGAGTAGAGGAGAGGAGAATAGAGTAGAGTAGAGTAGAGGAGAATAGAGGAGAGGAGAATAGAGTAGAGGAGAATAGAGGAGAGGAGAATAGAGGAGAGGAGAATAGACGAGAGGAGAGTAGAGTAGTGGAGAATAGAGGAGAGGAGAATAGACAAGAGGAGAGGAGAATAGAGTAGAGGAGAATAGAGTAGAGTAGAGGAGAATAGAGTAGAGTAGAGGAGAATAGAGTAGAAGAGAATAGAGTAGAGTAGAGTAGAGGAGAATATAGTAGAGGAGAATAGAGTAGAGTAGAGGAGAATAGAGGAGAGGAGAATAGAGTAGAGGAGAATAGAGGAGAGGCGAGGAGAGGAGAGAATAGAATAGAAAGTACAGGACGGTACAGTACTACATTGTAGTGTAGTGTAGCATAGTTCAGTATTGTATGGCATGGCACAGCAAAGTAAAGTATAAAATATAGAATGATGGTACGATGACAGAGGATTTGTAAAAATTAGAATAACTGAATTGAAAATAATTTGTAAAGGATTAAATAAAACTAGCATAGAATTGTACACAGGTTTAGAATACAAATGGAATAAAACAAACTTTTAGAAAGGATTAGACAGATGATAGAATAGACTTATAAACATGCTTGGAAGGTAAATAGAACAGAAACAAAATATTTAAAGAAATAGACAGAAAATAAAAAGAATAAAATGTTAAAAATAGCATAGACTGTTGTTGAAGCTCACACTGAGCTATCTGTGTCAGGGAGATGGAGGAGAAGATGCCTTCAGACACCAGGTGAATGAAACACGAGGGCATCCCGGCAACAGAAGGAATACAGAGATAACAGGCTCCTGATGATGTTGTTATTATTGTACGTTATTGGTACGTGCCACACTGGCACATGGCAAAATAAATGACAGAAGACACAGAGTACAACAACACAGAACTATTACAGACAAGTCACACCATATTTCTAATGTATGACAAAACTGCAACTTGGCGTTCACCGCTGTGCACAAAGTAATTTCACCACACAAGCTGAATCCTAACCCGTAAAAGGGAATTTAAAGCATGTCACACCCAACAGCGTGTTTGATGCTGAGATTTCAGTCTTAGCATCCACTTACATCTCAGTGTATTTCTAAGCGGCTTCTGGCACTGTGATGTTAGTGGGTGTGGAAGAGAGCAAGCTAATGGATGACATTAGTTCTGAGTCCGAGACACTAATGCACAATGTGTCAGATTAAGGAGATATTTATCAACACAGGTGGCTGGTGGTAGACAGGCATACACAGATAGATCTCCCATTAGACGCTTATATTGAGCATTATGCATTGTGTTCTGTGACCGCCCTCTTGGATTTCAGTCTTAAGCTTGCATTACTTTTTTTGTGAAGTCAGTTTGCCTTATATTTTATATAAAACATACAAACTGTATGCTTAAAATGTATTCTTTAAAATGTTAATTTGTGTCATTATTCATCATTCACACGTCCTCTAGTTAAAACCTGTAGGCTCTGAACACAAAAAATGTTGGTAACTGGATGCAAGTAACTGGCACTCTTTCAATTGCATTGATCCTATATCCATGCAATAGTTGTGAATGGGTGCCGCTGCTGTCCCGTTACAAACTTTCTTTAAAATAACTTTTATGTGTTATGCAGAAATTTTATTTTGGGTGACTATCACTTTAAGTGTCTTAAATTACATTTAAATACAAATATAAAGCTGAAAAGGGAACTCAACTTACTTGGGTGTGACCTCAAAGCGGTTGTTGCACAATATCCAGACAATTTCTGCAATTGTTTAAGATGACCAAATATGACATTTGGTATAATGGCATAATCCCTATTGCTATATGTTATTCAAGTTTGTCCACATTTTGAAACAGTGATAAATAATCAAAATGATGGAATAATCAAGGACTTTGGAACATTGATGTGCTTAATTTATTTCAAAGGTATGTTTGGCATCAGTGCCAAGGCATTGTCAAACATTCCTACCATCTCTGTAATCCATTATTCGAACAAATGGACCAGACAGTTCCACCTAAACGCACAGTACTGCCTGAGCAAAAGCTGCTGGTCGGATGTTGCCGTTTTTTCTGGCAAATACAAGCCACATTAGAGGCAGACTTGTTCTTAATCCCAGTCAAACATTCTTTATGCTGAATCTAATGATGGTACAAATCAGACCTGGCTTGGTCTTTTGGGGCTTTGACAAGAGAACACCCCACACTGTCATCTCTTTATCAGGCCGAGAACATGCTGAAATACAGACTGGGCGATTACGCTGATAGGAGATATCATGGAAGCCAATCGTTAACTGGACTCAAGAGGAAGATACGACAATAGCTATTTCACAAATCACGTATTTTGGGCGTAACGACATACTGTCATAGTCAGAATTGCAGTTTCTTTTATCTGGTGAAGCTCAGACAAGAGCTTATGACTGTAAAAACGCTTGAAATAATGACACTTGAGAACGGACGGTCTGCCTAGTTTGAAATACTAGTTTCCCAAAAAAAGCTTCACAATCTCTTTAGTTCAGTTTGCTGTGGCATTAAATATTGCAAAAACACATTATGCTGTTTTGTTTTAATTGTACGCTTGTGTAACCTAAAACATTATTTACATTTGCACGCGTCGGCACCCTTCTGATGGTGCGGCTTAATGTTTTGACTGGATCTTGGGGAAGGATGTCAAAGCACAGCCACAGCTATTACAAGGACAGTTAGATCCCTAGAACCTGAGTCCATTGTTGTGTCTCATTATCATTCCGACTAAATAATGGCTTGATAAGGCTGATCCGCAATGAGACCCTCTTCCGAATGAATAACAGGCTATTTTATAACTCCTGTCTTCCCCTGCTGAGGACTCGGGATGGAGCTACGGCTGTTTGAGAGATATCAGAAATGCAGAAGATATCGGCTAGCTGTTATTCATACCTGAAAACAAGACGGTACAGGAGAAGCTGACAAAGCTGTCTATTTATGTACTGTGGGAAATAAGAATTTGTGGTGAACTACACTAGTGTGGATCGGCCAATGAATCTCAATCTTTTGATCTATCGATGTGTTGTGCTTTTGCTCTATTTAAATGTATAACTTAGAAGGATTGATACAGTCTCAAGAATGAGTGTTTGGTACTTTCTGGATTTGATATATTATATTCCTAAAAAGGTATCAGATATTCATACCGAATGTCAGATAAATAAAAAATAGATAAGTAAAAACCAAATAAATAATTAAAAACAAAGCGTTTTCTTGTTTCATTGCTCAGATGCCTTTTCATACTCATGGTGTTTATAATGAATGAGGACTTGATACACCTTGATACACATACTTTATCCATAGACATTGTTTTTGGATTTATTTTTTTCACCCCAAAATGCCTTCTTGTCATTTAAAACCTGAACCTTGTTTTCTTCTGCAGAACATAAAAGAAGATATTATGAAGAAATTCAGTTACCCTTATCCACTTCTGTTGTTTGCACTTGCAACAAATACAAGTCGATCATAGTCAGTTCTCACCATTCTTAAGGTATCTTCTTTTGTGTTCTGCAGCAGAAAAATTCACATAGGTTTAAAAAGGCAAGTGACCATATTTTCCTTATTGTGTTCAAATGTTTGTGTTAAAAATCTGCAGTGCTTCTGGAGCAATGATGGACCAGCGCTCTTGATGTCTTCCAAAGTGGTCAATTTTTTTTACATTTTAAAAGGAATGAATGCTCTTAATATCTTCAATAACAATAACTGTTACAAATACTTCAAAGGTTTGTATTACGTACGCATTTTATCACGAAAAAACAGATTCCCATTATTCCAAAGTATATTTTGGCTAAAACATACAAGTATTCAGCAGATGGAATCTTATATAAATTCTAATTTTCAGAAGAGAATATTAACAGCAAATAAACGCATTAGAAAATTAAATGCCATCATTTGTAACATATGGTGTACAGTTTGAACATCATCTGGCACGTTTGGATTTAAAACAAATTGAGTTGAAAAGAAAAAGACAATTAATAATTAAGACATTTCTCAGCGATTTTTTCCGGACCAAAAGGAATTAAGTAGAGATGAAATCGAAGTTTGTTCAAATGTTATTACAGTAAACAGCGAAAAGAAACGGAACATCAACACACCTTTTACATCGAAGATAAAAAAAATCTGATTTAACTGCACATTTCTCACTTACATTTTACCAAACTGTTACACAAAAAAGCTTAACTGACAAGCCCTATAAATCTCCAAAGCTTTGAAAGATCAACCTCTGAGCAATAACATTTCCTGATGGAAGGCTTTAAAGGACAGTTTTGGCCACTTAAACAAACACATTCCTTCTTCCCACCCTTTCCACAATGCAATCACTATCTAAACCTTACATTTATTTTTTCTTCTGTTTTAAGAGCCCAGAGTGCTCTCAACTGCTATTTGCTAATGCACTCTTGCTTCATCTCAACCATTACTAATGTGAGACTCAGCTCCAGGTGACTTCTTTCAGCTGGTTTTTGTAAAGCCAAATCAACCCCAAAATAAAAAGTAACAAGTCAAGGACAAAAGCCATAACGTCTCATTCAAATTCGGGCCCAACCCATAGAATTTTCAAATTGGAGTGTTTCTAGACCTTAGATTTCTGCAGAGGGAAAGTGCTGCTTCCTGCCGTCAGCCTCTGAACTGAGGAAAGCGAGGCTTTGCAGGAACAGAAGCGATGCTCTCCAATTACCCACAATGCCCTGCTATGAACATCGGGCAGGGCCTTAACTCCAGGCTCACTGACAGCCACTCAGCAGGTGACAGAGTCAGTTGTGGAGAACGTGGCCATGCCGCTTTCCTTCTCTTCTCTCCGGACCTGTGGCTTACGACTCCCCCACTATATCTCAAGCGTAAATGACAAAAGCACAGAGAGGGAAGAACTGTTGTGCTTCACAGGCTTGCTGCTTGCTCAGGCAAGGACATGGATGACGAGGCAGACATTGATGGAAATCAGCACAAACTAAGAGTGTTTTCACACAAGAGCTTTCTTTTCAAACCTGAGTTTGACGTCAGCGTCTCGCTTGGTTGGTGTGAAGGAAACTTGGGACAATATTGAGAGCTCTGGGGGACATTGTGTGGACTTCAGACTGGTTTACAATCAGTTTGAAAGCAACCATGTTGAAAAAACATCTACTGGCTTGAGGGCTCTGCTGACTTTAGCTGGTCTCCCAGCCTGGACTGTTTGCTTTGCTTAAGAGATGTGAAGTGTTCCCAGACTCCAATTGCCAAAGTATCGTACCAGTGGTTCAAAATGATTGTATTTGGGAAAAAATTGCATACACAAATCCTAAGTTAAAACACAACTATATATCTAGACCATCAACTTTCTGATACAGCCATTAAATAACCACGGTAAATAAAACTTAGCTGGAAAGCTGTTTTCACGAGAATTCTGCATGTAAAATCATGATTTTCTAAACTATAGTTAAATGATTTTGCCTATAGTTATCAATACACCAGAATAGTTACCACAACAAATGTGGATCATTTTGATCACAATGAAAATCATTGACCAAGTGTTACAAAGTGAAAAAAGTATTGCACATTATAACATAGTTTTAATGATGGTACATCGTAAGGATATCAAAGTAATCATACAAATACAATAATTATTGCACATCTGGCAACACTGAGTATCAGCTAAACCACTTACCACAACCGGAAAAATACTTGGTAATTTTGCTAATTTACTAATTTGTTATTTTAACAATTAAAATACATCTTAAGAGCCAAAAAGCGTCAGATACCTTTTTCTCGATGTAGTAATCAAATATCACTGAAGTTTGCAGCCCAATAACAAAATATTATCAACTCATGTTCTGACCAAGAAATCCCAGACTAATAAAAGCAAGAGTGAAGAATTCTCAGGTACGGTTCGGTGTTGCTATACAGTAACATAACAAGTCTCCTGACTGTAAACAGGTAATATCTTTGAACACACATACAGCACAGACTAGCTGTTTATATTTTATAATTTACGACTTTTCTATAGGGTATGACAAATGGTCTGACTCATCTCTTTTACATGACAGCGATGGTAAACCTCTGTTTTGCCCCAGGGTCGTGCCTTGTTACTGTCTGTCTTGCACGTATAAGAGAAAACCTTTGATATATATAAGAGATGAGTCACATTATTAATGTTACAGGGTTCTGGTTGACATGTGCAGTTGTTAGGATGAGATGTTAGATCAGTGGGTTGTTCACTTCACCTAAGGCCAGACCACGGGCATGGAGAGTCAATGGTCAATGCTTGATGATCACTGTTTCATTGACTGATGCGCTTTTGGATGTTTGGCGTACATACAGTGTATAAATACAGCATGGTCTGATTCAAATGTGCATATAAGAAAACCGATAATGTAAAAATGTTCGGCATATTCACACAAAAGGTTCAAACTGCCACATTAGCAGCATCATTTGCCAACTAGTATTTCACAAACTTTTATAAAAAAAATGGTCGCAACCAATGGTTCAGTGCAACGTCCACTCGTTCTTTTCAATGCACGAGTCTATGAGTATATATAAAATATACATACACATTTATATTATATAATATTATATAATTATATAATTATAAATCATGAACTTCCTTCCGCTGTAAAGAGTAGTCCCCAACTGCAACAGCTATATGTTTGCATTTCTAAGGTTGGTTGGTAGGAACCATTGAGTGAGGTTGTCTTAGACGTATAGTATCATAATATAGCTAAATAAATGTGACCCCGCCTGTGAAAACCAGGCTAAAGTGGAAAATCGAATTCTGAGATAATGAGCAATACATTTTGACTTCGGACAATAATTTCACTATAATTTCAATCTTTGATATGGTTTTACTCAGTCAATATTAAACATATCAGGTTTATATTTTCACAGAATATTCTTTACATTATGTAGAATAATTTCTAAATTAAAAAATGTATATAACTATAGAAATCTTTTAATAAATAATTATTATTTATTCATGTGATTTGAAGGGGTTCTGTGTTTGTAAAGCACTCTAAGGGGCGGTGGGATATTTTGCTTAAACCCAGCTTGCTATTGGCTCTTCAAAATTGCTTATACTACATTAAAGTTACAAATGCAATTGAGTTACTCACCAAAACCTTCACTTGTTCTTGTTTTTGTTTGTTCTTGGCATTTGTTTGTTTTAAGCCTTGTCCTTTTACTTCGAAGAATGAATGTAAGGTTCAAAATCTAACAAGAGCTAAAGGAAAGTTAAGACTTACAACAACAGCTAGGTCCCTGACCTTAAACTTGCCATACACTTGAGAAGGCAAATGCCAGTGTGTAGCGTATGTAGGGCAGAAGAGAAGGACACACAGTAGACGGCAGCTAAGCTCAGGTTACATTAGCATTAACCCTCTCATTTTAACACGCTGTCGTGAGAATGTTTCGCACAAAAACACTGAAAACACACCAAAAGGACTTGAACTCTTGACCTTTATGACTTTACAACCGAGTCACGGGCCAAGAAACGTAGAAATAGCGCCTTAATCCCCTCCTCCGGGTCCCCTAAAGAAAGAAAGGTCCCGTCTTAGATTCACCTCCTCTAAAATATTAATCAAAGTAAAAACAGAAAACTTTTAATACACATGAAACTGAACCCCGCCACATTGTTGTTGTTTCAGATCTGTTCTTCACCTCTCTTCCCTTTCTCGTTTCTCTCCGTCCATCGTCTTTCTTTTTCCTCATGAATAATGAAAAGGAAATATCCAGCTTGTCCCTGCAGAAGAACACTGGGCTCTCCGGTGTTGATCAAATACAGCCTGTTAAATTATTGAAGGGAGCCTTTGTCATGCAAATAAAGGGACAGAGGACTGGAGAGCATCGCGGCTGGGCCGGATGCAAATGTCTCACGTTTGTTTGTCTGTTCCAAAGTTGTTTTCAATGTATTTTTCTGGCCTTTTGGACAGAGCACAATAAAAACAAAACCTAAGGCAACGAGTATGATCTCACACGTTTCTAGTGACGGAAAACCTTTGTTTCGTAGACTTGGGTTGGGATCCGTTTGTTAAAGGGTGGGAGTCTTCGAACACAATTCTTTGGAGAAAGTATGCTCCATTTAAAAACACCCACCGACCACAACTACGCACATCCATATGCACATCCGTAACAGACGGAGGAACTCTGAGTAAAGTTTAGGGCACTTGGGCGTTAGGCAAGGCAGCTGCTCATCAGAGAGCAAGTGAACATGAGCTAACACAAGCAGAGCAATTATACCAGCAGATAAAAGCTCATTACACAATCAATGAGCTGCTTTGTTTCAGGGGCCTATTATACCCTGTTATCCTCCACTGGAAGCTCTCTTCTCCATCCTTTTATTCCCTCCATCCTTTTCCTTCTCAGTCCCTGGCGAATTTTGATGAATGATAAATAGCTTAAATGAAATAGCGGAGTCGAAACAGAAAGCAACAACACGATACTCAAAATAACAAAAGCCATCCACGAACACGGCTACTTTGACAAATTGGATCGAACTGGCTCTTAGGAACGAAAAGAAATATGGGAAATCTGTGGTTGTGCCTCTGAGCACACATATAAATATGCATATGCTAGAAAGAAAGCTGAAATAAAGAGAATAGTTTTGCATCATGTGAATGTAATAAACACAATTATAAGTTATATTCAACACACTGGTTCATGCAACCAAAGGGGACGCCATCCATAAGTACAACGAGGTCATATCTGGGGTGAGACAACGGCACTTCCAAAAAAAAGTGGGCTCTTTGAGGAGATGCCCTTGGAACACACTAATACAAAAGCCTGTGTGTGGCTTAGTTCCTGGAATGAGTTCTCCGATTACAAACAGTTACAGTAAATAACTCAGTCTGGCAAAAGATACACACACAGAGACATGCACGTCCTCAAAAAACTAAAGCACTTTGGCTTACACACACAAAGGCCATTAATCTTCATGAACAGATAAAACAAGCAAAATTACATTATAAAGCAAAGAGCCTGCATTAACATATGCTTGAAAATACACAAACGCATACACGCACAACCCATTCAAACTGAACATGCAACATCATAAAAGATAATGCCTTTAAATCATCATGGGCCATAAGTATATCATCTATAAACTAGACGACCCAAGCTCTGTGGTTAAGATTTAATTATACCAATTTAAAAAAGCCTGACACTGACATAAATGAACAACAAGCAAGTAGTTAAAGCATGGCACATTTGACGAACACATAATGATATGTTACTTTAAGATCATTTTGCTGGAAGCATTTCCTGTTTAAGGTAAACAATACGCACATGACAGAGCTAAACACAACAAAACGCACGAACCATATTATGTCCAATAAACTGTATGTTTCAGGATTTGTAAATATTCAAAGGAATATTAACATAACTCATCTTTTATAAAAACAGGACACTGCAAAAAAGATTTTTTTTATTCATTATTTAAAAAATATCCCCAATATATCTACAAAAACTCAGTTTTTTAATTAGAAGAGTAACAAAAGATATTTCTTAAACATAATTGTGATGAATTTTAAAAGTTAAATGAGTTCATGTTTATGAGTTTATTTTACAATAATCAAAAATCTTCCATTGAGTAAAAAATGGGTTTATGTCGCAAAAGTTATGGACCTTAATAAAAAGCTAAACTAATTTCAACATTTCAACTACAATTTTATATTTTTAGTAGATTAATTGCTTGTTTAAAACATAAATTTGCTTAATTCTTTCACAATTGGAAACACTGTGCATTCCTCCATTTAAACAAATATTTAAACAAATATGCACCATCCATGCAAAAAAAACATAAGATCATTAAATAAGACTAAATATCTTATTAAACTTTACTTTTCAAGTAAACCAGGATATTTACCTGTATATTTGTACCAAAAAAATAAGACACAAATGCCTACATTTTTACTGCACATTTTTGCAGTTAGATTTAGCGTCTATGTTATATATATATAGAAAAGCTTACATAAATTCATCATGCATAACAGATTTTCTTAAGTTGTTTCAAACATGATTATTTCCACAGCATTGGATGACATACAAGCCTTCACAAACGGCTTAACCCTGACAGTAGCAGAATCTGTCTCCACCTCCTGACCCCTCTTACCATTTCCTAACACCTGTGTCTATAACACACTTCTTCCCCGCTCTGTTCCTCTGCCCTGCGGCGGCAGTGTGAGCATCACTGCGGGGATTCTTACTCTCAGATGCATCCATTAGTTACATTTCTCTCAGAGTCTGTGGGCTTCATGGGTCACGGGTTCTATTTCCCTCTGAGTGACAGCTTGCATGGAAAGCAGACCGCGAGTACTGCGCCATCACGTCACTCAACTAGGAATAAACAAACATCCACTGCAGCTTTCACTACACATGAATTCGAGGAATGAGGGAAATGTTACACAGAGCGATCTCTGATGCCTGTTGGTGTGAGGTAGGACACTTACGGCTAAGTGATGTTGCTTTGATGAGATGCGGTGTTTTACTGGGCTCGTGGGCCCTGAGGCACACAGACTAACAGACTGTCTAACAGCTTCCTGTTTATGGTGTGGATCATCCTTGTGGCTGCGAGATGTGTCCTCATGTTAATGCCATACAGATGTGGTGATAATTGACTTTAAAAACCACGCAAGGAACAAAATGGGTTTATCCTACTCAAGTTTAAAGTATGAATAGCTTTGGGACCAACTTACGAATTATACTAATATAAAAGGGCTGACTAAATTTGGAACTGCTTCATTTTTTGATTTATTGCGATTTGTCCTTGTTTATGTTTGAGAGATTCTAAATTGTGTCTGAAGGTCACATAGACATTTACGATTTAGACTACAACGACTGACAACCACTTTGATATAGTTTTCAAGGTAGTAGTATTGTCAAGTTTTATTTTTCACGTATATATCTTAAGTATCTAAGATTGATTGAAACAAATACGATATTGAAAATACGATAGATTCAACTGTTTTTATCAGAATTGTATGAAGTGGAAACTTTATAAATGTCTATTGGTGTTACGGATTCTATTGGTTGGATTAATGGCAAAATTGCACTATAAAAAGGAACTTTGTATGGTTTTCATGAAAAAAGCTATTAATTGAAAATGGTATTTCAAGGTCTTTTTTATCCTTTGAAAGTGAAGTAAAAGGGACAGTAAAGTGGGATAGTAAAGTAAAGAGATTACAGAAAAGCATCAGATAGACAAATGTTTATAAATGTTTGTATGTTGTATAGCCGAAACACTAAAGGCTGGCATTGTTGTATGGGTTACAATTGCGTATATCTAAAGACAGAAAATGTTTCATGGATGTGCATCAACTCAATGTTTCCACAGATGTTTGAATGTTTGTATGTTTTTTTCAATGCCGTCCTAGTTTCATTGACTTAAGTTAAAATGATATCTTTAGTTTTTAAAACTAGACATTTTGTGTGTCTTTAAGTATGCTTACACTATCTTCACTTATTTTCTACGATACACAAACTGAACACACAACTGAAAGGCAAGGGACCATGTCAACCTTTTTACAAAAGAAACAGTTCAGACAGACACAATAGCGTGTGTTTTCAAATATGTGTTTTGAAAAGAAAATGCTATTGTTTGGCCATGGTATACTTGACATTTTTACCTTGTTCAAGTTTTTTGTATTTAACAGTTTAAGGCAGCAGAAAGGTGACAGGAAATAATTAGTAAACGCATTGCGGTACAGTACAGATGATCTATTCTATGGCAAATTTGATTTAAAGACCAGATTTATTATTTTGTGTTGTAAGTGTGGATAAATCATGTCTACAAAGACCAGCAAAACGTATTAAGAGAGTTCTGACTTCTGACCTGTAAGAATCTCACTATATGACACTACATTTCCATCGCGAGATCTACATTTAAATGCAAATTCTTCTTACATCTCCTGCCTTAATCTGCCCAAGAATCCACCAGACAAACCAACTGTGACAAACATCAGCGGAGTAGAGTGATTCAGACTGTGATCTCACGTCAACCCAGAGAGCCGACAGTCCATTACCTATAGAAACAGTGATCAAAACCTCGCGCTGCGGCTCACCACGCTGTTGCTGTGTATCAGCATTCATGAAGCCATGTCCTAAAGGCAGTGAAAGCAGCGCTGCCAAAGATTGCCTAGCTTAGGCTCTTTAATGTCTGCAATACTAACAAGGCTGACTCCTTGCTACATGCAAGCAAGCCCACTCCTTTCACAAAGCGGAGCATCTCCATTGCTTGTCTGGTGACCCGGCAGAACCGAAGGTCAGGCTACCAATGCTTCCTCTAATTGGTTTGATGGAGAGCGAGCACTGCCACAGGGCAAAGCCGGTAAATAAAAGTTAAGCTACAGAGCAGAGGAGAGGAGAGATCAACACAGTTTACGCTATGCTAATGCACCTTGTCTGTATGTCTAGGTCTTTATTTATACCAGTCTCTCTCTCTGCCCTGTGTGAGGCCTATGAAGACCTATTTAACCTGAAAACATTTATAATTCATGGAACATCAAAACACGTCTGCAAGTGTGACATTTACGGAGCGCTTGCCAATATCTTTCCTTACCCCCGGAAACCTGACGTTAAGCAGTGTTTTGACTCTTTTAATTAAAAAAGCTGATTCGGATCATTTTGCCATGTCAGTCAAGCGGCGTGTTTAAAATGCTGAAGCGCTGTGACTTTTGGGGCATTGGATAAATTAGCATAGAGAATTTTAACCCCCAGTTAAAGGCCACGACACTGATGTTTGTGAAGCGGAGAGCTGAACTTCACTAGTTGAATGACTGAAATGATATTCACGCTCGACTGGAGCTCCGACTTCGTAATGGGGGCTACCGCATGCGTTTGAATCATATTCAGGATGTGCAGCACAAAAGATGTTAGCCGTTCAATTCAGCTAATGGGGTATTATGTGACAGGTCCAAAATTGTAATCCCCGATGAATGGTTTTAGACCTTTTCAGTCTGACGCATGCAAAAATTTTGATCTTTCATATTGATATTTTTCTCGTTTTGTTGTATTGGATTGTACAGGGCTATAGATAAGTTTCCTTAAAAAAAAGCTTCACACTAAAAATATATTTTTGTTGAGTTTTCCATTTAAGTATAAAATTAAAGCCACAAAATAATCCTAAAAACAAGCTTAAAAAACAAATTCAAATTTTTGGATTTTAGATTTTCGCAAATAAGCTTAAAGTCTTTTGATTTCAAGCCGACATTAAGGTTTAAAAAACTATGAGACTAACATAAAAAGAACTTAACATAAACATTTACATAAAAGACACAAAAACATGACATCATATTTGTTTTCTGACTGCCTCCATAGCACCAAAACTACAGAAACATATTTGAAACACTACAGAAGCTGTCAGAGGACAAAGATGTGGTCATAATTTGGCTTTTTACCCAAGAAGATAACATATTAACAAAATGCGCTCTACAGTTTGTCCATTTAAAGCTACTGTAGAAATATGTGTATGTATTTCGAAGTAGCCTTTTCTAAGGTAATACATGTATGTATATTATATTGCATTTTTGTCATACTCCAAATTGTTACACATTGCACCTTTAACCTATTTTGTCTGATGTGAATATGTTGTGCATTAATGCATATTGTTTAATTATATATACACTGCCAGAAGCACAGACAAAAGATTTCTGGCAACCATTATACTGATGTTCTGGTTGTGACAATAAGGGTGATTTGATTTCAATTTAAAGTGTTATCCCTAAAGTAAATTAAGTTAAAATATTCTGAAGTATTTGTTTATTTAATTCTGCCACTTGACAAGAAATACACGTCTAAAGATGACTCATCTGCTAATGTCTCTCTAATAAGAAAAGAGTGTAAATTCTCCATCAATGCTACACTAGCAGGCCATTCAGGAAGGCACACTTATTTTTTAAAGTCTGCAGTCCATTTCCTTCCCCAATGTGCTGGATGATGTTCACTGGGAGTCTGCCTACAGGGAATGAAAGCACTCTAGTGAGTCACAGTTAAGACATATACTGTCTTTGGCTTCACAATATCCACTGTCTGTCCCTCCAACCCCAGGCTGTCAAGAGAAAACAGCCTAAGAGCTTTTGCTGCAACATCCTCTGTCTACAGTCAAAACCAAGCCAACAAGAGAGGAGTCCAGAGTAAACTCCCCCAAAAATACAGTCTTGATCTTTATGAACACTTCTACTGTTTCATCATTTCCTCCAAACTTCAGAAAAAGCTGCAGGGGTTTGTCATCTTAGAAAGGGCAGTGGGGTGGGGTCCAAAACAGATGATGGGATGGGAGGAAAGACTGCAGGCAGGCAATCATCGAATACATAAAAACATACAGACAAAAATATAGTGAAGAGTAGATGTTTATTGTATTAACTTGAGTTCACTCAAAATAATAATTCATGTTATTTTCTGGCTTAGTAAATATCACAAAAACAGACAGTTATATTAACTCTAACTACTCACTCAAAAAAAAAAAAAAAAAAAAAAAAAAAACTTCTTTTGTAACTTCACTCTCTGTGTATCTCGGTAGCATTGTTGTAGCACTTGTTCACCTATTGTTGTATCGGGTATTTACCGCTTCATTGTCTCCTCGACTATTGTAAGTCGCTTTGGATAAAAGCGTCTGCTAAATGCCTAAATGTAAATGTAATGTAAATGTAACTTAAAAAATCCTTTAAAAACAATCAAAATACATTGTTTAAGTGGAAAATCTTTGAAGAATTTACCAGTAAAATATATGTAGTTTATGTAATAAAAAGGACGTATTCAACAAATATAAAGTTGTAATATACATCTAATATTTTGGGTGAATTCTAATAGAAATGTTTAAAACAGTATATTTTAACAGTATATTTGAATAATTTCTAAGCTTTAACATAGTCTTTATTTAGTAAAAAATGTTTTAATAAGAAATCAAGTAAGGAAGAAAGAAAGAAAGAAAGAAAGAAAGAAAGAAAGGAAGAAAGAAAGAAAGAAAGAAAGAAAGCAAGAAAGCAAGAAAGCAAAAAAGCAAGAAAGAAAGAAAGAAAGCAAGAAAGAAAGAAAGCAAGAAAGAAAGCAAAAAAGTAAGAAAGTGGGCAAGAAAGAAAGATTTCAACTTTAATAATACAAACACATCGTGTTAAAATACCTGTCCGTCTGCAAGCTTTCCCATACCCACCGCAGGTAAATTACTAAAGCTTCAGAGACTGAATTCTGTTTGAAAAAGAACACAATTAAGCCCACCCTCTTAAAATGGCAATTTAAACAAGGTGTGAAATAACAAGAAAGTATTGGAACTTTCTGATTGCTATGACAACCCAGTTTGAGCTCTGCTTCTCAGTTCGGTCCTTGTAGAAAGCACACAGAAAATAAAATGTGCACAACGGAGCTTACTTCATGTTTCTACAATAGCCTTAAAACGAACAAACTTATCTATAGAATGCGTACTGTTACTATGTTACTGCATCTTCTTTGGCAAAGAAGTTAAAATGCGTAAACATATGTGTCCTTTAACAGCCACTCAAGTGTTTTACGAGTGATTTTTTTATATGCTGCAAAAGTCTACAGACTGGAGCTTTATGTGAGTATATATGGGTGAAAACCCAGTTTCGTAAACTATAAAAAACCAGAACATTGGTGGTTTATAACAAACTGCACAATAAAAAGTTCTTCACCAAAAATAGTTCTCATCATGTTTTCAACCTGCAGTCTTTATCATTGAATGAGCACTAACAAGACTTGCAGGTATAGACTAAAAGACAAGTCGGATTACATCTACTCATATTATCTACAGGAGAGGGTGTCATATACCCCAGCATAACCCTGGAGCTCGCTCGACTCGCTGTGGACGAACGGATACGATAAAAAGACTAAAAAGCAGCTCATCAAAAGATGGAGAGGGGAAGAGTGAATACGCCGGGGACGTGTTGAATAAAAAACAGAAGCTCTGCGCTGAATGATAATGTTATAACGCAGGGCTAGATAAAACTCCAACCAGAAGTGAATTAAACAGCACTGCACCTGCAATCCACAGTCCTAATAGATATTGATGGAGTCAGTCAGTTAAACAGTAAAACAATTAGACCGCTCCCTTTACCAGCCCTCACCCCTCGACTTCAGACAATTACACAATCGTGAGAACGGCGGAGCCCTTAGAAGATTCTACATCACGGCCAATCTCTCATAGGGACCTTAACCAACAAGCCCTCTTGCAGAGATATATACAGACAGATTGGAGCTCATTAAACCTGCGCAGGGGAATAGAACCCCTGCCTGAGAGACTTCATCTCACCGATGCCACTGTTGGATGTCTGTCTTAATCCAGAGGAAACTGAAGCTGCTCGAATTCTGATGAGTTTGAGGTGCATTCATACGAAGGATAACAATAGTAAATGGGGCACCTAGAACAAGAAAGGTCAGGAGCTTTATAAATGTACGAGCCATGAACTCCATATGACACTTGCAGAAAAAAAGGAAGCAGATTGAGAATCACCAAGGAATTTCGTAAACTGAGCGGATGAAGTGGAAGTTGGGTCATGGAAGACCAGATTCTTTTTCCGTTAATTTGCTGGAGGGTGATCTGTGTTAAACAGAGTTTTAAATGACCTAGGAAGAAGGATCCCCTTTTTTGCATTTCAGATGTCAAAATATCCAATAAACAAACAAGATACACTTTAAATTCTTGTATTTACTATGAATAAATTGATACTTTGCATTATTTCTGGATATTCTGCATTGATTTAACACTCAATTTATTACCGGAACTATGCAATCATATCATGGCACATAATACAAACACTTCATTTGTGTTGAACGCAATTTGTGCAATGCAGTTCCCAATCCTGAAGACTGGCAAGGGATTACTGTGATCTGATATTCATTTTCATGCCTTTACGGCATCTGATTAATCACAGCAGCCATGGGGTGTGTGTTCCCACGAAAGAAACACAATATCACAAAAAAAACTTGCTAATTTTGGATAATTCAGAAGCATTCATACATTCTTGGTGATACATTTTTGTACAATTTGCACCAGTCTAACTAGTAAAGTACATATGAATTTCTGTAATGTTACTGTGGAACAACGATGTAACTGGCTACATCACCATCATAGTATGAAACTGTGTCAATTATTGCTATAAATAATGTATATTGCTTTTGCCCGTCCATCCATAGACATGTGCACTTCTGAAAACTGCACTTTCGACAGACTTAAAGACTTAAAGCGTTTAGACATTTAGACTTATGTAGAATGTGCTGCATGCTGCTTCTGCAGGTCAAGATGTCATACAATATGGAAATATGCTTCCAACCACAGCTCCAGAGCTGAAGATCCAACAGGCATCATACCGAATGTTAGGAAACACTGAATTAAATGATTCTGCCAACGACAGAATTTACGATCAGAGTTGGGTCATGGTGCTTTTGGAAAACGCTCCCCTGATACACAAACAATTTACCTGTTTCAATTATTATCTGCTTGTCATTGATGTCAAATACAGTAACATACATTTCACGAATGAGACACTACCTCACCAATTTATATTTAAATAAGTATGCTCAATTTACATAAAAAAGAGGAATGTTTGAATGGATAAGAACATTTGGCACATTTACCACTTTTTTAGATTAAGGATAGTTTAAAGTACAATTGCACACTAAAACACAACAATGATTAATGTTTGACAAATGCGCTTTACATTCCACACAATCTGAAAGATACCAGTGTGTCCTGATATAACCCATCTAACCCAAACTTCCTCCTGTCCCAACGGCCCTGCAGCTTTTCCTTATGATGTTTATACCCGGGTGACCCAAAGCCCTGGAGAGAACCTGACCTCCGTACAGTACGTATAATCCTGTGGTAAAAACAAAGAAACAAAAAAACAGCTGCTTTATTCATAAGCCCCACACTTACACACCACACACCTTTTTCATTATTAATGACACCACTCTCGCCACTGCCAACCGTAAACCTGTACCTCTGATCCGTTTCTTTCTCCCAGTCAGAAAATTCACATGCTCATGTGCGAGTGCAAAGACCTCTACCAACATCATCATTTTCCTCATAAAACAACCCTGTTTCCATTCCTGTATTCCATTTTCAACAACATACACCAGAATACAGCTTACAGCTTCTGAGAAAATCACAGCACATTTTAAAGAACACTAGGAGGAAAAAGAGCACAGATATCAGACGACTTTATCTATTCAGTCTGTAATGACAATATACGGTGCCCTCTGTCAGGTGTCTTATTTCTGGAAAACAGCTTTTTGGTTGTTGTTACAACAAGAACACACAACACACAGTCTTACTGCTTTGTTAATGCACAGAAAAGCTTTAGAAACAACCTCCAGGGATCAGCTGACCTTCATATTCATACAACAAGTCCAGACTCAAACCCCACTTTAGATGCACAAACACGGATGTAAACGTGATGTTGATCTTATGTTGAGTATTTGTGTACATGATTCATTTATTGATTAGTAGCTCGGTCAATGGTTGATGTGGATGCCCTTTCAACAAACCTGTTTTCATTACCGACAGACATTGAAATTAATGGACACTCAGCGTGTGTATACGGACAAAAATACCAGAGAAGCATCAAAAATATCTGTCTATCATGTTTATCATATAATATTAAGCAAGTGCCTAAACAGCAACTATAGAAGTCAACTGGACATATGTGAATGTATTAAATAGTGCAGATCGCATACAAATAAGTCCATAAGGTACCTGTGACAAATGTTGAGTTTTGACTGACACGATCTTTACCTTTAAATGTTATCCTTATTAGGAAATTTAACACAATATGGGAAAGCGGTTAATTCAGAAGACTTCATTTAAGACATCCTGGGAATCAGTCCACCGCCATCTAATAAATCATCAGACCCATCAGAGCGTGAGTCTATCCATATACAGAAGAAACCGCGCTCGCAGACCGACACCTGATGAGATTTCAGCAGTCAGAAGATTGGATCCCTAACCCTCCGGGACACACGGCAGCATTGATATGTGCAGAAATTAGAAAAATGGAAAAATGAGACGGGCTTAACAAAGCATCCCTTATTCGTAGTTAAATTGAAGTTTATTTGACAGATTTCATCGCTTTTGAGAAGTTTGTCGAGAAGACCCGTAGGGCTTTCCTCCCCCATGACATGGGGCTTTATGTTGGACATGCTGATTACAAATAATGTGGCAAGCGTTATTCAGCACGCCCACATGCATGAACATGCCAAACACGTAAGGGCTGTTGCACACTAGCATTTCCCACCTTCTGCATGCTGCATGCACAGTGGGCGAATTAAAGCACAGGGCAAGAGCAGATCGGAGCATCTGTCGCACAGAACTCACCGTGAAACAATCTGAAAACATACAGCGTCCTGTGAGAGCTGATGACATTACAATGTGTTATCACACACTTTTTAATAGCTCGCTGGTTCAGAGAAGCTACTTCTCATCTTCTTGTGCCCACGAGACGTTGATATAGGCTAACACGTGAAAACAAGGACATTCCCCTTGACACATAATATTCTGATACCATACAAAGCAATATAATGATTGAGCATAGTCAAATAAAACTGAATTAAGGTATGCAGACCCTGTGCTGTCCTGTTTGGAAATGACACTGGAGATAATCCCTATAAATTAATTTGCTTTAATCAAAGGCTTTGTGGTATATAGATGTTTTAAATCCCATAATCTATTCTGCACTACATTGAGGATTGATAGAAAGTCACATTTAGAAAAAACATGTTAACAAAAAAGAAGAATTGCAATCTTAGTGAGCGTAAAAATAAGAGCTAGGTACACTCAAAAAATTTACATAAAAATATTACAATTAAAAGCTTAGAAATGACGTAAATATCAGTTTAAATTGTGCGTATATGTAAGTTAAAAAAAAGGAAGTTAACATGATTAAGACATATATTTCAATTACAATTTAACACAAATATTGGTGTATTTTGGTTTACAAATATTTATTTGTTAAATTTGTACTTATTACTAATACACACTTAAAATATATATGTACCTTTTAGGGCTAATTAATTTTCCACCAAAACATCTATTAAAATGTTTTTTATATGTGTAAAGTCATATAACTGCTTATTTCTGTAATATTTACTAATCCACATGAAACAGTTTTTTATAGTGTACCTGCCCTTTGTTACTGTGAATGAGCCAATTTTGGGCGAGGGTCTCCAGTTTTTACCACCATTAGTCTGATTTGCTATATATTTGTTCAGCCTTGTGGCAAAACCCAAGCAGTTAACATAGCACACATATACCAAACACTCAAAAATGTTAGCAAGTCAGTTTTTGAATAAAACACAGTTTTACCAAGCGGTTGTCACATTCATTTCGAGCTCAACGTAACAGTATGTAGCACTCGCAAACGAAACTGTCAGCAGCATTTTGCTCCTGTATTAATGTAACCCCTCTTTATTTTCTTCAATTCTTGCTTTGGTCCGTCTCTCTTTCTCTGCTTGGAAAACATGAGGCAGATGAATGTCCTTTTTCTATGAGCATTGATTACCATTGGTCATATATCAAACGCTTAATGAAAGATTAACTACCAGCCAACATTGAAAGCGCTTCTACTAATTTGCTGGTAATTTGAGATCAATACGGGCGAGATAATGCATGTGTATGAAAAGATGTAACAAGATTATGCCTACGAGGGTAAACAGATATTTTGTGTTTGTTGGTGAAATGGCAACCAGTCATTTTAATACAGTGAGCTTGTCAATTGCTCTCATTTCATCCTTCAACTGGCTTTGTTTGGGACAGGTGATCGAAAATGCACTCCTTTACACTCACAAAGACATTTTTTTTATTCCATAATTTGAAAAATGTTTCCCAAGTCCTCCTGTGGTCGATAAATGATCCCTTAAAAGATCCCTCGTTTTAACATTTATATTTACACGTTATATATATATATATAAGTAAATATTTATATTTTATATTTATATTACAAAAATTAATCTAAATATTTCCTAAATATAAATATATAGTTTATACACATGCTGGTAAGAAGTCAATATGCACAATACACAGATATACATTGCATAAACACAAACTTTTATTCTGGATGCCAGTTAACCTAATTCATTGTTTTGACATTCCTAACAGACACATGAATATGCAAATTAGCTCCGCCTCCATCAATCACACTTGGCAAAAGTATAAAACGATATGAGAATATCCGAAACACATGTTGAATGTGACAAAGCATATGTAAACTTAAAAATTAAGCGTAAGAATGAGTTCATTTTGCATGTCACAAGTGCAATCCGTTTATAATGAGATGGCCTTTTTAGATGGTGAACTTTGATGGGTTCAGTAGATCACTGCACTATGATGCAGTGGTCAGACTTTCCAGCAGGAAGTAAATGTCAACACAAGCTTTAATCCATCTTGATTGGCAGAGATTAATGTACACAGCTAAGCCCACTCAACTGTCTCGGATACAGTATTCTTACATTTTAAAGCTAAATAACAAGTGATTTCCACCACCTGTGTCATGTTCAACATCAATACAGTGACAGTATTTAAGCAGTGCAAGTGTGAAAAATCTGCCTGAAACACATTAGTGTTTAATGATGCCCAAAATCTTTACACAGTATTACTGATGGTCCTGTTTAAAATCATGCTGAATTAAGACTATGGAGTCATTTTTTTTCTTTATTCTTCTACAATATGACTTTTTGCTAAGCTTCTCTCTGAATAAGTTTCTGAAACTAGTCACATGTGATTGCATGTTTTATTTAAACAGAAACTAAAGCTTGAACTAACTTAGTGACATTCAACAGGAGACCTTGAGCAGTTCTGTAATCTAACACAAACACATCTACAGCTGCATTAAAACCCATTCAAGAGATTCTTCATGTAAACGGACCGCAATTATAGTATTTCACTACTTTGTTGGTAAGTTAAACCGTCACTTATTCTAGCCTTGCCAAGCAACTTTAGCACAGAATGCATGACCTCTGTACAGATCTGAATAAAGAATCATTTTCATGCATCCTTCATTCATCTGGCTCATCCCCACAGGGTCTCATTCATATTCGTCAATTGATGTCCTTTACTTGTCTTGATAGTCTTCGACTTTAACAGATGGACCTTAGAATAATAGCACTGAGCTTGGTATAATATACATCAATACAACATGATCAGGCTTTGAAAAGAATTTAACTGCATCAGTGTGATCCAATGTTCTATTCTGAATATTCATAGTACACTTAACCAGAATTTACTTTGTAGATCTGTGAAACGTAAGAATGTAAAAAGTTTCTTTGTTTTCAGAAATAACCGTCTGTAAAATAGATTAGCTAAAAATGCCATGTCTGGTAAGCGTTTTTATGGGTTACCAAGAAGAGGTGAATAAGAAGATGTACTTATAGGGATGCTCCAAAATGAACATTTTCGGCCCAAGCTGAATAAAAATGAAGCACTTGGCTGAATATCGAACATGGTTTTCGATGTATTTTTGCCATTTGAATATAACACTAGATTTTTTTTATTCCAAAATACAGACATGCAGCATTTATAAAAGCATGTGCCTCTCACTTTTCTGGCTGCTATTTCATTGTGTCATCAAAAACCACAAATTATTCAGCCATTTTACTTGTTCGGTCGAACACTGAATGTGTTTTTGTTATTTTACTTGGAAGAATTGGCTAAATTCTAATTGGACAAAGTTCCTTTATTGTTCCTACAATAAAATCAACCTGCAATACAAATAAACAAAATGTTTATTTAAACAATTGCTTTATACAAAAATATTTCTACAGCAATTGCATAAAACATAAATACTATTCTTTGCCTCTAGCCAGACTGATCATTTAACTTTGGGCCAAAAGCATTTGATGAAACAATATATTTATTAACAATTTGTCCTAAAGTTCATCACAATAAACAATAAACAATAATCTAGACAATAAACGTTCAATTTTAGTTCCCTGTTCCTTATATGTAGTGTATATAAACAAATTCCTTTTAAGTAAGCTCTCTCTCTCTCTTTCTCTCTCTCTCTCTCTCTCTCTCTCTCTCTCTCTCTCTCTCTTTAGACCTTTCTCTGACTCTTATATTATAATACACAGCCGCAAATATATTGCCCCTGGAATCAATGAGCCTTCTGTTGTGCATCTGTTCCTGAATATATGGCGGCAAGGTCATCTATGCAGGCTTTCCTGTCGCTACACAAGGAGAATTAAATGTGGCGCTTGACTCATACGCGCAGCTGTCAACCTCCTTTAGGAACACCGACAAACTCACAAACACATGCAGGTGTGACTACGACCACGAGAATCTCTCACTGACGTGCTGTTCTTTCACAGTACATTGTTCATCCATAAAAACCTAACAATCTAAAAAGCTCTGAAGAGATTTATATGCTTTCACAGTGCACTGCGTAAAAACAAGAGTACCTGCGTTTATTTTCTGTGATGTTGTTCAAACCTGCTGCCTTTTCTGCTGTTGTCTAAGCACATTATTGAACTGCTCTCACCATGCAAGCACATTTGTTGCATTGGCGAAGCATCTCTTCACAGTACCTGTGCAGTTCAGAACGGGATGGAACGTGTCTGAGCGTCCTGAGCTGATCGGGTGTGATGGTGGACAGCAGGGCTTATCGTGTCCGACTGACAGCTGCTGCAGAGCTTACAAATCAGATCCCACTCATACACACATACTGACTGGCCAGCAGCACCAATAAACCTTAAGAATTAAGATCGGACTTACAGGTTTTGACAATGAGTTATTTTAATAAACGGGATCATCGATACTGTGTTGTGGCTACACATAACATTGTAAAAATATGAAGCGCCAGACGGTGGTAAAGACCTGTGCAGAGATGAAATTTTTAAAGGCCAACTCAAAGTAAGCTCTACATTGGATCCAATGATCCAAAGCGTACTTTTCCCCACCTCAAGGTTTATAAAACTTTTGTCTATTAAGATCATGTGTACAAACAACTGCAATGTTTGCTCTTTTTTAAGTTGAAATGCAATATCCATATGTAAAAGGAGGCTGTAAACAGTTTGCAAGACGTCTGGCAGACACTGTTTGCTCATCTGCAGTACTTCTCTGAGACGTCTGCTGTCAGATGCCGTTGAGGAGATGAGGTCTGTGAGATGTTCATTATTTAAAATGGATGTACAAATACTCTTCTCAAGATCTTTTCTGAGATTAGCAAATGCTTTTACACAACAGATGTTGTCCAGATCTGCAGTTCTTTAGCACTCATTTTACAGATGTACCTGTGCTATCTGGGATTTAAAGCACTTACCACTCAAAAAAATTGTCTTTGGGGCAATGAAACCTGAAATGTACATTTGTATGGTTTTCTATACAAAATTGCATAATCCTATGGTACTCTATTATGCACTAAAGTAGTTACAATAAATTTACATCATCAAGTACCCTCCTATTTTAATTGTTAAAGAAAAAACAGATACATGGTTTTCAAATATAATTTATATCACAATAATGTATAATTTTCACAAATTATTTTAATGATCAGAATTGTGAAGTAAACATCTCATATTTTGTCATCTCTATTTAGAATGTTTCAAATCCTTCTGCAAAATGGACAAGCCATACGATTTCAGACTCACTTTATAGTATGCTCGAAAATTCTTTTCAAAACATTTTGCTATCAGCTGCAATTGTACTCAACAGTATTTTTGCTTTTGTTGGAGATTTTCGACAGAGAGTGTTAAAAAGCCCCACGTACAAGCTCTGTATTATGTTATCGTGTATATGGGTACATGCAAGGCGGAATTCACATCCCCAGAATGCCTTTTCATAGTCATCCAAGGGTCCGAAATTGTGTGACCACCTGAATTCACCTTATATGTAAGGCATAAATTACAGTCAGCCTCAATAATTGCAAAAGAAACCCTGACAGGATAAAGAGGATCCTAACACTAAGCTTATTTCATGGTGTTCCAGAAAAACTGTCAGTCTGATTCGGCTGTGGTATCTATTCAAACTACTTTTCATAGTGGTACACAAAAGTACACAAAAAATGATGTACTTTGTTTGATATCTAGACTTTCTTATTTTACTTTTGTTAAGAAGCACCAAAGCAAACATATATGCTTAAACAAAACAATTTATCATAGAGTAATATTAATGTAATATGGCTCGAGTAGGGGTGTGATGGTGCTCTATATCAACATGGCTGTGATAGGGTCAAGGACACAAGGCCGTAGGCCGAGTGCTGCAGACAATCACAGCCGCTGATATGGAGTGCCATATTGCATTTATACAACCATTTGTCGGCACAAGTGTGTAGATATATCGCAAACAAGATCTACGAGTCATAAAAGCCTCCCATTCATAAAGGAACTTTCTTGCCCGTGGAATTCCAAAGAGAGACTGTAAGAAAATCATGAATGCATCACTTCCTGCAACACTTTCCATCATTTGATTGTTACTTCGCATGTCTTTTATTATGGCACAGTATCTCGCTTAATGTAAAGCACATCAGAATACATATTCTCTGCCTTTGTGTATTTGTGTTTAAGTGCTGAGTGGCGGAGTATTACCAACAGTAATGCGGGTTCCGTGATGTCCCTTGTCGAACGTCACATGACCCTCAACCAATCAGAAATAACTGTTGTAAAATTCACAATTCCACATTTCTGTAATAAGCTGTGTCTGAAGGTTGGAAATGTTTTTATATGTATGTGTGTTAAATCAAGCTCTCAAGCCATAAATGGACAGCAAAGACATGTCTGTCAAATAAAATGTCAAATCTTAACAGCCACACGACTAACCAATGATCACAAAACAAACACACAAGTGCACAGACAGCACACATAACTGTTTTTTTGTATCTAGCTTTACTTTGTCTGAAAGGAATTGGAGTGGACATGTTTTGTGCCTTCACACTAAATTGTGTGTGAAACAGCGTGACTGAAGTCGGGCCCGCGTGTAATTCTATTGAGGAGCCGTTCTGAGATTGGAGGAAAATCTTTTTTTGCATTTGACCAGACCTAAACAAACACTGGGAGCCGACAACACTTCAGAAATCACAAACCCGTCTCTAACATCAACTACAAAAAATAAATATTTATAAGAAATGTTTAATTGTTCTCACTTTTGTTTACATAGGTTCTGCTTAAAATGCAAACTAGGTTAGAATATTTCTATTATATTTGGAGTGAATTAAATTCTTAAAATTATCAACAGATTGAAGTGTTCTACAATTAAGAAAGAAAAAGCCCGAAGTTTGCCAAAAGCCCAGATAATACAGACAGCTCGATTCAATGAGGTGACAATTTCCACTTAAACAGTAAGTTGGAAATTGAGATACTCCTCCCACTTAACAACAGCCAATAGCATTTAGTTTACCTTTCTGAATTGAATCTGATGAGAAGCTAAAGTACAGAAGGATACCACCAAAATTCTTGATCGATATTCAATGTACAAAAAGTCACTTGTTTCAACTTAAACATTCCAGACCATTTTTAACCAAAGATTTTTTTACAATTCAAGTTAATTGTAAACTCAAGTTGATTCAACTTAAAACCTTAAATTTGTAAGTTGAATGGGACTGTTTACATTGTTGGCAAAACTTATATTTTGGAGCACACTTGTTTATAAACACGTTGTTTTAGTTAATTTCATATGGCAAAATCATAAATTCCTAGAAACTTGTGTGGTTTTGCCTGCAGATCAACCGACTCTGTAAAGTGATCTCCGGGGGGAGAATAAACACAGGGGGGTCGACCCAACTGTCACAGCTAGTGTTAAAACACAGTTAATAAAGATGTACATTAAGAATTCCTCCAGTCTGATTCTGTGCAGATTAGCAGCAATTTATAATTCATTAACCTAGGGTGACTTTACAGTATGGATTAATTTTTAATTTCAGTTCACTGTGTCGGCAAGAAGGTCAGCTGCGTGATGTGTCACAACATCACTTCCCTTCGGAGGCCAGGTCCATGGTGACACTTTTTTGGTGAAAAAGCCCAGCTCATCTTAAGTTTACATCTGTTTAGAATTTTCGGTGCAGTTGATGCAGAAGATGCAGCAGACTATCATCATGCATAACATGTTCACACTATACGGCATTGTTCCACCACCATGAGCCAGTCACCAGCAACAGCTTTTTAAAATGCATTAAGTGCACTCAATTACATCTCGTCTCGGGATACACGCCTGATTATTACTCTCTTCACCATCATTTCATCATCATTTGATGAATCACTACTTCAGTTCAATAGAAAACATACACAATCATTTATTTTACATAATTATTTGCTTTATTTCAACTCAGCTTGAATAAAAGGGGTACAAGTGCAATCTTATTTGTGTCAGGAAAATAGAACATACTAATGACCTAAGAGTTACTCAACCATAAGTTGTTCCAAACCTGTATACATTTCTTTGTTTGAATAAACACCAAGCAAAGATATTTGAAAGAATGTAAGCATATGAGGCACCATTGAAAACCATAGTAGAAAACAATAATTGTACAATTTTCTTCTGCTGAACAGCAGATATTTTGAAGAATTTTTGAAAATCAACATTTCCATTGAATGCCATGTTTTTTTTCCACTGTTAGTCAATGATGTCCTTTGCATTCATTTATTCTTACAAATATATTTCTTTGAGTTCCACAAGGACAAATAAATGTATTAAGGCTTAAAATAAGACAAGGGAAATTAATGTATTAATTATAATTTTTGCATGGAATATTCCTTAGATCCAAACACAATTTTAGCTCCTGAATATTTCAGTCGTATTGTGAATGGTTTGTGAATAACACAGCAAGAATAGTGAGCAAAAGTGGTCCAAGTGTTTGGTAAATTGTCCCCTGAGAATGCAGACTGCTGGTGTGTACAGAGAAGGAGAGAGACAGAGATTTTGTTCGACCTCGTGTGTGTCTGCAGGTTAAGAGTGTGAGGGGCTTCTGAGGGGTAATAGATCAATACAGACACTGAAGTCTGCCGGTGCCCCTATGGCGAAAATAGCACTAAGGGATCATTCTCTTAAACGCACACACACACAGAGGTGTGCTCAGGGCGGGCTAGTAGACTCATCCAATACAAAGACCCATTTCATGTGGAATCTATAGGGCCGCCAAAATGACCTGCTGGCTATGAGACACCAAGTATTTAAAAAAGCACTGTCAGCCAATATTGAAATCGATCGGCATGTAAATTCAATAGGGACCTTGCAGAAGAGGCCGTTTTGTGTGCAAATGACTATAGCGGTTGCTTTAAACCGAGTCTGCCGGTTCATCACTTATAATATTCTATCTACGCATGCAAATATTGAACCAGCCCGAACGTGCCGTCCTATCTTTCAGACCACAAAACGGAGCGTGATCAGATGTTGAGAAATGCATGCGACACAAAACCCCAATCCCACAACAAGCTTACAGCTCAACGGCGCACACACATTCACATCCTGACCCAATAACTGAAGACTTAAGACAAATTAGCACCTGCCTATTTAATTACAACACTGACTTAATTAAAATCCTCAGGATTAAACACTACGAACTGGCAGAGGTATTCAAGGCAAAATCCATTGTAGTCTTCAAAAAAAATATAGATGATGTAATCTTATGATATTGAAAAGATGCAATACCCAAAGCCAAAGTGTTTTGTGCGATTTACTGTTTATCCGTTTAGTGTAAACACTAAATATGAATAGCACAGCCTTAGGGTAGATCAGATTATAAGCGGCTAAGACATTTAATCTTTTTTCCATGACTGAGTGACTGAGCTGGGTTACATTGATATGATAGGTTTTGTACAGAGGGAAGATTATTCCTTTACCATCAGATTTTTTAAGTGTGGAAATAGAATCAATCTTGTTGTGAAGAGATGCGGAGCAAAGAGATTTTGACCTGAGTGTTAAAAGTAAATTCATGAGTAGGGCAACACAAACTATAACTTTAAAGTAGCTTTCGTTTCACAGAATTACTTTAGTGACAAAAGAGGTATGGGGCATCAGTCCCGACCAAACGAGAGATGTTCAATTTTGCTGTTTCCCTCATCCAATCCACACATTGTCCCATGCATCTATGAAGATGTGTTATTATTTAAGTCTGAACTATCTATGAAAAACAATAGTCCAGAGATTATATATGATCTTCAACTTTAACTGTGATCTCTGCAATTTGTAATTTTGTGGGATTACTATTTCACACACTTCTGTACCGCAGTGAGGGTGAAATGTACTCCCGATTCAAGTTCCTTGGTATATCACACGTTCTGTGCTCATACAGTTAAAAACTGGCAGACATTCACCAAGCTTTCACATTGGGTGTTTGAGATTCTGAAAAGAGCTTTTTTTTAAGGCACCAAAGCTTTAATAGATTTAACAGATCATAACATTCACATGCTGTGTTTACTGCTTAACTTCCATTACAAAAGAGTTCATTAAAACACAGGAAACTAAGGTGTTTGACGTTTTCAAATCCGATTTAATCTGTCCTTCATGTTATTACTTTGTAAAGTAAATAGAAGAAGTGTTTTGTAAAGCTGGGATTCTTTGGCACAATCATCTAACTTTGGTTGTGAAGAAGAGAGAAAATTGTGTCATTATTTACTCACCCTTTTGCAATCTTTCAAACCTGTATGACTTTCTCTTCTGCAAAAGAATGTTGATCACTGGCACCCCTTCACTTGGTTTTTCTCTATAGAATACAAGTGGAGGGGTGCAGCAGAGTATTTTTTCCAACATTCTTTAAAATATCTACCTTTGTGTCGTGCAGAAGAAAGAGAGTCTTATAGGTTTGAAATTACATGTAAATGATGACAGAATTTTATCTCTTCTTCCCAACTGCTTTAAATGTGAATTGTTATTAAAAACTGTGGAGAAAAATGTATATATATATATATTTATTATATTATAATTTTCTTCATTCAAAGAGAAAGGAGTGAACTGAAGTGTAAAGTGACCCTAGCTCATTGTCCTATGCACCACCTCTTAATCTTTCATTGGTCAAACAAACATAAACTTATGACCATTAAATCAACATAAAACAGTTGCATCTAGAAAAGAAATCTAAAAAAATCACAGCGGAAGGTATTCTAAAGAGAGACAGATTTGAACCCATATCTCCCACACGAGCACTAGATCTTAATCTTTCTAAAGAAGTTCGCCTCTGTAAGGCCACTTCTACATCAAGTACTTTCCAATAGCCAATGAGAACAGACCATATTACAATAACGCCTGCAAACTGAAAACCAATGAGTTTGAGAAAAAAAACGAAAAAAAAAAACAATTTACCCGCTCTATGTCATCAGTGGTAATAGAAGCATTAAAATTCAGCGGCGCATTTCTGACTCTCTTTGAAATGCTCTTTACCTTTCTGCACCAAAACCAAACTGCTGCACACTTCCATATCAATATTTTACTGCCTGCTTAATGTGAATTTAATGATACCAATCTCCTATTTAACGTCAGAGTGTTCTGTAATGGAAGGCTCTCAGTGGGAGAGAGCCTGAGAATCGTACAGTAAGACGCTGGGACGATGGAAGCGGAGATACCGTGAACCCGGCAAAGTCACGTGGTCTTCACTCTAAAAGAGTAAATCAGCCACAGCATTAAGAAGTCTGCTGCATTTGAACAAAGCCCAGGAGGTAATTAAGACTGGTTCTTAATGAGCTAATTAGGTTTGTTTAGGCAGCTTTTACATGCTGCTGGTAATGGGGGGAAGGAGAGACAAATACTTGTGCCAAGGTGTGGTAGAAAAAAGGCTGAGACACAGAGTGTATAACTAGACGGCATGAAACTAGAGCATAAACATATTCTAAAACGTTCATGTACATGGCTTTTTTGTGAAGAAGATATATTCTGAAATTGTGTGGTTTTGTGTCTACACAATGGAAGTCAATGAGTGTTATTTCACAACCAACATTCTTCAAAATATCTTTTAATTTTTATGTGTTCTGTCTAACAAGGAAAATCATAAATGTTGAATGACAGGAGTGGATGAAGAAAAAAATAATATATCCATATTTTTTTAAACAAATAAGCCTTACCATGACGTTGAGCCTTGTAAAAAATACTACCGCCGTACAACTTGGAAAGAAATAGCTCATTTCCGTCCGCTGACCACAAACTGAGGTTTCATGTCAGCTGTGCTCTGATATTCAAGCTATAACACACACACAGCAAAACGAATAGACCACATCTATATTACACCTGCTGTCAACTCTAACACACATGCCAAGATATAAACAATTACAATATAGTAACAAAATATTACTACAGACTATTTAAACTTGCAGAAACAATACTCCTCTGTGACCTTGGCCTTCACGGTCTGATAAAGCACTGCTCCGCGAGGACCATCGCAAACCATCTGTGCATTATTAATGATGCATTCATGAGAACTGTGATCCTTAACATGTGTTCAACAGGAAGTCTTATATTTCAAACGAACCAATGACTTTAACAATTTCATGATTAAAAACTGCAAAGCTGCTGCAAAAGAGAGTACACGGTATCTAAACATATTTACACTTGTCTGTTCACCAATGATCACACAAAAGCATGTGTGTGTGTTTGTGTGTACATCTACACACTCATTTATCCACAAGCAAGGACACAGGCACACACCAAGAGAAGGTCATCGCATACAAAACACACCCAGGTAAAGGTATGATCTTTCTCTTCTTACTCTCCGAAAGAATCGCACGCATGAAAGCAAGAGAGTAAGCGTGTGTGTTGTGTTTGGGGAGAGGGTGTACAGAGGTTAAACTTGTACTTCTGAAAGTGTTCCCAGCAGAGATTAATCATTTCGGGCCTGGATGCATCATTGCAATCATAAATCATTGGGCCTGACCTCTCGTTCCTCTTTCTCTGGGATATTAGTGAGGAGAGGAAAGTAGCGAGATTGCTTTCTGCGTGATGGTTGCCACATATTGCGCACCTCACTTAGCGTTCAATATGCACACAGGGTAAATATGGAAACAGCCATGTATTTTAACTGACAAGTTTGGGCAAAAGGGCATCTAAAAAGGCCCCAACAAAGTATGTATAAGGTTCTGTTGTTCTTTTCAGTTTCAGTACATGATTTGTCATTCTCAAAATGCATAAAGGTCTATTTCAGATCACAGCACATTAAAATGGTATTGAGGACAATAGCATTACAGCCTTTCCAAGTTCAGCAAAAAAGGAAAATGTCATTGATCATATCAAGCCTTTATGGATTTTTCCGAAAAGAAGATATTTTTAAGAATGTGGGTAACTGGCACCTATTCACTTGCATGGCTTGTGACTATACAATAGAAGGAAAGGCTGCCACTGCGGTAACCAACTTTCTTCAAAATATCCTTTTTTGTGTTCTGCAAAGGTCAGACAGATTCGAAATGTTATGAGGATGATTAAATAACAGAATTCAAATTTTTTTAACAACACACCTTAAAAGGTATCTTTACATAACAGTTTGACTTGATGTAATCGGTTAACAGGACCGCTTGAGAACCTTGCAGATCTGTACTTGTGACCTCAGGTTTCTGTGTCAGTTATTTTAGGATTCTATTCCCTTTTTGGAGTCCTTCTTCACTAATTACTATAAGAGACAAACTGTTAAAGAGACCAGCACTGAATTTCTCCCATGTAAATGTTATGGATGCTTTGGCACTCATGGCAGAAGGAAATGAGCACTTTTATAATGATTTGTGTAATTGTGAATGTACAGTAAACATTTGCTGTGGTGCTGTTAATAAAGACGAGTTGAACATTTAACTGAAATTACTACACAACAAACAAAACTGCGTTTTCTATCATTCTGTGTGTCAGCATGAGAATGATTAAATACAAACATTAGGCAGAAAGTACACACTTAATGCACATCCATTGCTTTTCATTCTGTCACAGAAGTGCAACAAACATGCTCTATATTTGTCTGGAAATGAAAAAGAGAGTCAATTTAATTATTCTCATCCCCCTGTGGTCAATAATAATATACCTTTAAACTGACCTTTGACCTTAAATGACAGATTAAACATCTAGTAAAAAATATCTTTTAAAAACATGCAAATTACCCGGCCTCCAGTTATAGGTAAAACATATAAAAATATTTTCTTAATGGTTTCGTGCCCATAGAATGGAAGTCAATGTGGAGCAGTCGATCTGCGCTACCAACATTCTTCAAAATATCTTCTATAAGAAAGTATAAGAAAGTTATAAATACAGGTTTGGAATACACAATAAAAAGAATATAATAAATGATTCTTCTTAAAGGGGAGCCAAACTCCCCTTAAACAACATGCTCCAGTAGACAGATGTTGACATTGAGCAGGCCAGATGCTTATCGAGTGCCCACATATAACAAATAGGCGACAGTTTTATTGAATCACTACTTGTCCCCTGTAACAAAACAATTTATTTATTGTTTAACATGTGATGAAAATATAACACTGCCTTAAGGGAGCTGGCTTTTCAATATAATCCACTATTGAGAGTGGTATTAATGGGGTAGCACACTAAAGTCCTTGTTGATTGTAAACATGGGCGATGCTGGTACATGAAATCAACTGAACATGAGTTTCCTGTTAGAGAGAACACATTCACTGTGCAGTCATGTTAATGCCAACTGTACCATTAGTAAGAGGGCCTTGGGACTTTTGTCCTACGCTTGACCTTAACGTATTAAATCATTTTGTTAAAAAAGATAATAAAAGTAGAACATTTATTTTAAGTTATCTTCATTTGTTAATTTGCCTTAAAGCTGGATGAATTCTGATTAAACACTTCCACAATTCCTTAATCCACAAACATCCATATCTTATAAAGCCAGCCTTCTCCACATCTCCATGTAATGAATATTCACTTATGCTTTAAACAGAACTATAAAAAAACACTTTCATAACCATCCATAATTAAATACTCTTTCAGTTGTAGAAATATCAGAATTTATTTAATTACTTTTGACTGAAGACTCATGAGACGTTATCTGATCTAAAGCTCCAAAAATACTCTGTCGTCCTTGCTAGTTCTCTTGTCCTTTGCTCACACTATCCATCTTGCGGTTTTCCGTTGTTGTTTGTTCTTTCTACCTCCGACACACAAACTTGCTTACAAATGAAAATATCCTGTGTCATTCTTTACAGCATTGCTGGATGTTAATAAATAAACCTCTACAGTCAATGCAACAGAGGCGCAAAACTTCAGACAGAACATTATTTGAGTGTTGAGTCCCATCAGCCTCACCCCCTCTGAACAGGACAGCCATTGCCAGGAATCACAGGCAGATGATGGTTTTGGGAAGCTCTGCTGTAACTCAGCACCAATCCACAGTGCCAATGGAGAGGGGTATTAGACAGGGCAGGCACCAGTGACAGATGCCTAGGGGATCTTCCTCTCCAATACAGGCTGAAGATAGAATCCTGGGCCTAAGCCAAATCAGCATCGAGTTTACACTTGCAATGAGACTCAATCAATCAGAAACTTCCTCACAAAGGTCTTAAACCAGTGTTTATGTACAGTACCAAAACACACAAGCTGTACATTTATGCCTGTCTCACAAAATAAAATGGGCAGAGTTTCTTTTAAGATATTGCCTGGCTTCCTGTTTCAACCGGCACATCTGATTCATAAACTAATGGCCAATTTGAGATTTTGGAACCTACTTGAAACTATTTTAAAAAAAAACTGTTTTGCTAATATGTTCTTTAAAAACAATTTCGCACTATTAAAGAGATAAAGTTATAATTTTGAAAGAACTATTCAGAATTCACAAAACACAATCCCATCATTCTTTGAGCCCTGGCAGATCCCATAATCAAGGCACTTGTTAAGCCTGACATCACACACCACCATATATTGAAGTCTAGTTCCAAACACACTATCAGACACTAACTTCAATCCTTACTTTATCTCCAAAACAAAATCCTAAATGGCCAGGCCAGACGGTGACTGATTTTTATCAAAATATTGCGAGCCATGTATTAACAGAATTTTATGTTAAAGCCTTGCTTGAAATGGTTGGTGGTTTGGACCTGAAATAGTATTCCTTACGTCACAATTTAAGAAGTGGAAAGAACACTATATCACCAGTAGAACATAATTAAACCAGATTGGAATATCCCCAAAAACACTACAAAAATTAACTTTTTAATGGTTTTATTTCAGTTTTCTATTGTTTCCTAAGCAATGTAATGTAATGAGTAGTTGGGTATAAGAAGCACTGTTCTTGTCAGGTCACCTGGATCTCCCAACAATAGCTAACTTTCTCTAACAGTAACTTTATTAGCTGCAAGATTTGCTGTCCGAGTTGTCGACTTGACACCATAACCTAGTTAACGCTTCTCAAAATGAAACCTGAGCTCCTCACCAGGCCGACAAGAAATGAAAACCGTTAGCTGTGCAGTCACCAATGCCCCGACCTGTCATTAAGAGACATTGAGAAGGGTAACGGTGACAGGACGGAAGGACAAATATTGTTCATCTGTGATCTGATGTTCTCAGCTGTCTGTGTGTGTATGCGGTTTTAGATGCATTAGGGTTATTATACACCCCCACCCAACCCTGTAATCTCTTAATCTGCTGAGGGCTGGAATCACAAACTGCATCTGTCAAAGTGCTCGACAGGAGTGAGGCCACACACCTAATGTGTCAACACACAGGTTGACTTCCACACACTCAACGACAGCCCATAAGCATTATGCCGACTTTCCAAGGGAGGCCGCATATCAAATCTGGCAGCTTATGCCACCACGATGTCCAAAACACTGACCACCACGCATGAAAGCACACACATTCATGCATCCCGCCGTTCATTATCACATCTACATTGCTCGAACACGCAAGCCACTCCTCTCACCATCTATCTGGTATCATTCCCAGCTCTCCTCCACACATGGCGGTCCTGGCCGGAGGACCGGGACTAGCGATGGGCGGCATGATGATAATGATGCAGACACTCCTATAGCTGCAAATGGACTCTGCTACACCAGTCGAGCCAACACGCGCACACACAAACACATACAAAGACAGGCGAGAACCAGAGTTTTGCCTGACAATGCTAATTGGTTGGAAAGGGTCAGGCTTGTGTTGACAGTAATGAAGACTGATGCTCTCGTGCATCCTCAAATGTTCTGTGGCGGGTATAAATAAACAATCTCAGCGCTAACCCAGATCTAAGAATGTGTGTATACACATAAAAAAAGACCTGCCGTCATAACAAACCAAATATTTTGGAACATCTACAGTTTATAACTCTGGTAACACTACTTTACTAACTTTACATTTGTAATCGTTTAACCTTTGTAGATGGGGTCCTAATGATGCTTACGTTTTTTATCAAGCACCTGTGATTTGGGATCAGTTTTCAGGACATGAGTCTGTTGGTCAGTAACTGTATACCATGTGGACTCTTGACAAATTTTCAAGGAGGTTAAGCTGTCCCTTACCCACCCCAAACATTAGTTTTAGAGCCTCATCACGGTAGATAAGACAAATCATGATAAAGTACATGAAGGAGCCACCGCCTTGTAAAATAGGAATGAATTTTTCTTCAAATAAATGTATCAATATGTATAAATACAAGATATACCTGTTGAGAGTCATGCTACGAAAAAGGGCATTGTCTTAAGACTTATGATATTGTGAAATCCTGCGAGATCTAGTATGCAAGACATGCAGGTGCAATAATAATGGTATTTAAATATATGAATTTAAGAAAAAGAAAAAAAAATGCTTAAGATTGTGTCCATGGCTTTTATCAAAATTCAATAGATATTATTACCAGACACACTAAATTTTTTAAGATGAGATGCCAGTATTTTTTGCTGTTTAGAAGGTTTTAAATACAGACTAAATCAATAACGGTGCTTGCCAAATGGAAAGGGTCACAGTCTTTTAAGAAGGATAAAATCGTTATAAAAAGAATTATAAAAAGTTTCAGCCACCAATGTCTACACTACATTGAATTGTTCTATTTTAGCCAATAACACAAAGAAGTTAAGTGTGACCCAGTGTGTGAGAACAAGATTATTCCCCAATTTAATGTCACATAATGAACATCAACATCATTTGATTCAACTATTTATTTCACTATGATTTTACAGGAACACATCACCCTCTTCTCAAATCTGAAAAAGAGTGAATGGGTGACACTTCTGTTCTATAACCATCATTCTTCAAAATAGCCTATCAAATAAATGTGTCATGATTAAATCACAAAGAAAGTTAAGTGAAGTAGATAGTCCAAATAAACAAAAACACACACATCGTAGTGTCTGTAGGCCTTCCATTCACAACACAGCAAAAAGAGACTAAAATGGATATTTGAACAAGTCGGACATTTGTTGCTGTTTGTCAACATGTCTGTGCACTTAGCGTGAAAAATGAGGCTCTTACAAAGCAAGGCTTCAGGGTACCGTCGGATGCAAACAGAAGGAGTTTACATTCAGCAAAGGTGCTCGGCAGAGCCGGTAGGAGCGGAGCATCTGCTCTCATTTTGGAGTTTGCAGGCTGCTCATGGTCCAAAGAAGGCAATGAGCCAGTGTGTGAGCTTGGGGGGGGGTTAAGGCCACACACAAACCCATGCAAACCCAGAGTATGAGTTAGAGCGAGGCTGTTAAGTGTGATCGGCTCTTCGCTGCCTGCTTTGACGCGTTAGCTGGATTTACACCGTGCCAACTAGGCCAGACTGAGGGATTGTGTATGACATGCACGGCTGTCCGACGTTAAAGCCGTTTAGTCGTTCAGACCGTGTGGACATTGTGTCTTCGCCAGCACTTATAGTGTTTACGTCCAGATATCCTGTTGGGTTTGACACACACACATACCTGGTACCAGGAAGCTGATTACAAGGGCATGTGCCAACTGGACTGCGGGATAATCGGACTGGGCTTCATCCGCTTGACACTACTACACAAAGAATGCAAAAAACCCACCTCAAGATAGACGTATGATACATTACTGCTGCTACTTTTTGAGATTCTCACTTGACAAAAGTTAATAACATCATGACCAAAGAGGTAGGTCGACAAGAAATGTTTCATAAAACACACATGCATATCTACAGAAAGTACATCAAACTTAGAACGCAGCCTGTGGGTGTTTTAAGAGTAAAACGTCACAGAGACACAGTGTGCCAGATTGATAGTCTGCATCTTATGGGCTGAAGAAGATTTGACTCCGCTCACACATTCTCACATCTTTGCCCTGAGCGGATCTTTTTGCTCTGTCCATTAGATTTAAGCTCTAATTGAGAGATATGGTACATGAGAGAGGAATCAGATGGAGTTAAGGAACAGGGCGAGATAGAAGGACTGGATGAAAGCCTGAGGCCCAACGGGGAGCCTTCATCTCTTGATCTTCCCCATATATTGTCCGAACGCCTCCCCTCCTAACCGCGGCACAGCAATCATATATCAATACGCACATTTGCTCAGCGACTTCAAACTCCCCAACACAGCAGGTTAAGAGAAACCACCAGACAAACTTAGATTTAATATTGTGCAAAACGCAAGTTAAGTGATGAGCTGTTGAGTTATTTGAGTTTTATTTTAAAGGAATAGAGAAATTGTGGGAGAAATCCGGAGGGATCAGAAGTTCGACAAACTTAAACTGCATTATTTCTTTTTGAAAATCCAAAATGCTTTGCCACACACAAAACCACATCGAAGTATTTTCATTATTGTAATATTTATGTTTATTTAAACTTGGTATAAATTGTTTAAAAGTGAGTTTTAACTAATTGTTTCATGAAGAAAATGTCCCCCTGCCTATGAAAACCTGGCTCAAGTTGTGATTAACTATCTACAAAAAAACATTCTACATAATGTACAGACCATTCTGTAGAAATATAAATGATATATTAAAAACCATGTCAGCTATTGAAATTAAAGTCAAATTAAAGGCTGACAAACATTTATGCTTATTATCTCAGAATTGTATTGTCCGACTTCAGCTTGGTTTTCACAGACAGTCAACATGTATTTTCTCCTTATCTTTGGTGTACAAAAAGTCAATGATAGTCTATTTTCTACAACAGAGCAGTATGACAAATAAACATCAAAGACGAGTCTCCCCTTATTTGGAATAACCTAAAGGTACTACATCCAAGAAAAAGAACTCTACCCTGTAAGATTCCAACCAGACACACCGGAACACACCAGGTCTCCATCATCGGGGATGCTAATAAGTTCATGAATGCAAAACCAGATCTGCTTCAACAATCAGCTTCCCCTTGCAGAATAACTCTAAAAAAGGAGCTGAGCATTCCCGCTCCGTTGCTGACCTCAGAGCAGCCAACACTAATTGTAGTCACAGAACAGGCGCATCAGTCATGGTCTGAAGATGCAGATGATGCTGTGAATGCAGAAGAGAAGAAGAGCGGAACGGCTCACCGTTGCTCCCACAAAGCTCACAGACACTGATGGTATGCGGTTCACATGGAAGGTTTGTCTTGAAGATCAAAACTATATATCATACTGGATACCAGACTTAAAGGATTGCAAACAAGAGAACATTTCTGTAGGCATCTCAGACACGTCCTCAGCACCAGAATGATGATGATGAGAAGGATGAGGAAGAGGAGGAGAGCAGAGGACCACAAGATGATGTTTTCAAGCATCTGCAGTTGTTGAGATGTTCCCAAGCATTCACACAAGTGTGGAAACACAACCGTTTGGTGCAATGTGAATGCTTAAAAAATGAGGTCTTACCTGCGCTGGACAGCCTGTTCATTTCCCGAAGGAAACTTTTACCCTTCCCAACGCCAAGCAGACCGGTGCTCTTCTACAGCAGCGCTGGATGAAGTCAATGAGAAGAAGGTGTCCGAGGGGAACCTGCTGTTTTCGGGACGGGCGCTCGATACAGCACGGAGAGACGCGAGACTCCGCAAGCGTTCGCTTTGATTAAGCCGAGCGGGGGCGCGCGTTGAATGCGCGCGTCGGAGCGCGTCGCGCTGGAGGAGACCGGACGCTACCATTCACACCGAGGGAGAACAAACCGAACCGGTCCGGTTACATCCCGGGGAAACGTCACAACATCCGGAATTAAATGCAAACTGTTTGACATGTTTTTTTTTTTAGATGAGAATTTAAAAAAAATTATTCTGATGTTAACAAATATAAATCCATACATTAGATTGTTTGCATGCACACAGTGTTAAAAGTTTTTATTTTAATGTGTTTTTTTATTGTTAAATAATGTTCTTTACATGTGTCACTTGTTGTCCATTTATAAGGTTTATTTACAAGGATTGCATATTCTAAATGTTTTAAAACAAAACAACTTAAAACAAACAAAACATCATATTCAATTAGTTATAATACATTTACATTTTCATTTACATTTAGGCATTTAGCAGACGCTTTTATCCAAAGCGTAATATAAACTTTTATTCGTAAAACAAACTTAACATTAATGTATTGAGTTTTGACCTAAGGTGTTTAGTATACTTATAGTACAGATGCCAACATTTGGTTGTTTAAATACCCATGTGAGATGTCTTTACATTTTTAGTTAAATCATTTATTTTTAGGCCATGATTTTTTATAGGAGCGTTAGGGATTGTCACATCCATATCCATACATTTTGCTCATTAACGAACACGTTTACATTTACATTTAGTCATTTAGCTGACGCTTTTATCCAAAGCGACTCACAGATTTACAAGCATTTAAAAGAGGAGGTACCAACACAAGCTCATGTTAAATAGATGCCAGTCCTAGCAAGAAAAACACAACGTACTTCGCAAGTGCCAAGGGAATTTAGCTTTTTTAATAGAAAAGTGAGGATGTCAAAGGAGGTTTATTAGTCGGTGATAAGGAGTGAGGATGTCAAGTAAGTTTGAATATCACACACACATGAATATTAAAACGTTATTTCATGCTCCAGATGTTTTTGATTCTGGTTTGTTGGTTTAATTCACATTAATCTTAAGAAGTTTGTTGTCTTCCAAAATTGGTGTCCATTTTTTGTCATGTCCATAACCAAGGTTCATTTATCTTTTTTAAATGCAAAACTTGTTCATAGACTGATATTTGTCTGATGTTCAAACAATATCAACATGGGTTTTGTATAATGTAAACAGTTTGTTCAGTTTACGGGTTACAATTATATTCTTAAAAGTAGTTGTCAGATTTGGTGTACATTTCATAATAATATTAAATTGATTTATTAGTAATTAATTAATAATTCTCTATAACTCCAACACCTATGTGATGTCATCAACTATATGTAGAACCAACGTGGTTTAAACGACAGATACCATATTTTGGGGAATCAGTCATCAGTAGGCCTCTTTAGTTTCTCAAACCATACATTGTCCAATGGTTAACCAGCGAGTTATTTCGTTTTTCAGTAACGCACCCCCGGACCCTTTTCCCTTACAAAAAACATGATTCGTCAGCAACTTTTCTTTGTAAAGACTGTCACATCTGACAGTCATCTGACAATGTGTATTAATGCACTTTCAATGACATTTCCCTACTAAGCAGAAGAAAGGGGCATAACGAAAATGGGATGCAATTACAAGTTATAACCAGGGAGTCATTGTTGAGTGTTTCTCTGTTATTCAATGCCAAACGAAGATCTAACTGCATATTTCCCTATAGGCTGGAAACATTAAAGCATGATTATTTGAGAACACCTTGTTAGATAAACCCCACGGCTGCTCTTTGAAATGTGCATTTCAAACATTTCTTACACTCTACGGGTGAGTGTGTGATTTGGTTATGACACAGCGTGTACTGCAGGTTGAAATCTGTTCAGAGACAAAGATGGGGATGTGTTCAGTTTTGTTGGCTCGCGCCCCCCATCTGCGACTGGAAGATAGAAGCCAGCGAGAGGAAAACTGTTTTGTGGCAAGCTGCGTTTCTCAATGAGGTTATTCTCTCCATTTCTGACCAAGACCACTCAGCATGGAATTGTTTTCCTTGTCCTGCAACCAGGTTTCAGCTGCTCTAATCCATGGTAGTGTTCAACAACTCAAGGTAGAATTTAAGCACTGACTGTGACTGTTTGTTCTCATAAAAACCCTCCTATAGCCTTTGTTACAAACTTTGATTTACCTAAAATCTATACAAGGTGAAAGAGAACTGTGAGATCTTAAAGATAATATAAAGGTCTCTTTCACAACCCGGAAGTAGAGATGATTCTTTCCAGGGCACAAAATATGAATTCCTATAAACACAAACGTATTAAAAAGTTTATCAGATACAGTTATACAAGATATAACACATCCAAAAAACAGGTTTCTATATCTGACATCCACTTGTTCTCATGTCAAAGAGCAGCCTGTTTGCTTTACTAGCAGACTGCACACTCCATCACACCTGTGGTGCCATATAATATCCGTCTTTTGCTTGCAAACCGCTGGTTTTGAACTGTAGATGGAAAACATTATTGTCATGCTATGTCAGTACAAGTTTGTATTCAAAACAATGTGTGAGTGGAGGGCAAGGCAGAGGAGAAGGAAAGCGAGCACCAGGACAGGCCAGCACTCGGTTCAACAAAGATATCAACTTGTAAATTCGGCGAGACAACAAAGGCGATACCAATGCATTGCTAAAATTACAAGGTGGAATGAAACATCGCACAGTGTATGGATTGTTCAATATTTCATCCCTCGGCTGCATTCCAATTCCACCTCCAAACGCTGTATATTTATGAGCCGGGGACTTGTCTGCTGACTCCAAATGAGAAGGGCAACGCCGACGTTCCCCCTCAATCCACGCCTGCTGCTATTAGATTGCCACCAAAGCTGAGAGTCGTGAAGAGAAAAGGTGCGATTGTAGGCAGATGAGACTGTTAGAAACAGCATGAGGTCACGCATTGGAAGGACAGAGCGTTTCGGAAGGTTTTCTCTGAGGGCTTGTAGAAGAGCACAACATGCACGGTTTTAGGATACATCCAAAGTTAAAAGGATGGTGAAACAAAAATTTTAACGATACTTAGTTACTTATCCTCTATTTTTTTTTAAACCTGTATGACTGAATTGCTTTTGTTGAACACAAAAGAAGATATTTTGAAGAATGTTAGTAACTGAACGTCAGTGGCACCCGTTCACTTCTAATGTATGGACACAAAACTAATTCAAGTGAATGAGTGACATTTCCCATCAAACTTCTTTACATTTCTTTGTCGCCTGCAAATAAATAATATTTTGATTAATGATAAAACATTTATTTAGACCTCCTTTTCTCATTAAAAAACCTATATTACTTTTTCTGAAGTACACAAGAACAAGAAGATAATTGAAAAATGTTGGTGACCATTCAACATTGATCAACTTTCATTGTCTAAATCCACTGTAGCTTTTCAGCAAATATCTCATCTTGTGTTCCAAAGAAACAGAGTGAAATACATTTGATCAACATGGAGATGAAAAAATTATATAGATGGTATTTTTGATTGTCTTATCCCTTCAATACTTCATCTCCAGAAATGTTATTTTTCATAAGATGTACTGTGTGCAGAAATCTGACCCCATTAGACTCATTTTGGTTCACAACAAATTATGTATAATTTTTTTAAAAGAACATTATTACTTCAACACTGGTACAAGCTGCCATTACAGTAAAGGAGGTATTTTGCAAGACCAACAGTAATGTACAGCGCTGATTCTATTTTTCCTTATTTCTATGGCAACTGACATTTTAGCACATGTAACTGGTCATTACTTATGGTGACAGGCACTTTATCGATGGGTTTGATGTGCAATGAGCGCTTCCTGATTGCTTCGCTTGCATCATTCATAACAGTGGCAGGCTTCAGGGTTAATGATGTCACCGTATCACACGCAGCATGGATTTGTGCCTGTGTTGTTACATTATGAATAGGATGTATGGCACTGCTAATTATTTAATCAATTTTGATTAATTCCTAAAATGCAAATAAGCTCATTACACCCCGAACTTATAGAATTACAAGTGATTAGCTTACAAAGCGGTACTAGAAGTGTTGGTAAGTTTAGGTATAGTTTACTTTAAACAAGCATGATACAATTTAAATGGGGTTGATCCTCTTAATATTATAATACTATTTCATTATAAATATTTATCAGAAAGTAAAACTCCATTTGCAAATACACTCATCTCCATGCATGTCTGCATTCATGCGACCTTGCAGCGATACATGCCAATGAGAAGGTGCTGTGGGGGGGCATCTGGGCATTTATTTTTAAGGGTTTTGCTATGTGGTTGGGGGATGTCTCCTTCAGTAGGGGGTGGTGTTGGAACACAGGCGACTTGGCAGAAGAATGCTTAAGAAGAGAAAAGGAAAGAAGGAGCAGGAGATAGGAGCCTTAGAGAGAAGATTTGAGCTGAAGGGAGATGCGAGGCTCACAGCACAGCTGGCTCTTAATTGAATTTTTTACTCAGCACTTTCACAGCTGTTTTACTTAGATGAATGAAGAGCTTATATCTGGCACACATCCCCTTGGACACACACACGCACACAAACACTGTCTGCCTGCCCTAGTCACATGACTGGACATATAGGATGCATTTCTTTGAGATCGACACCCGCCCTTGCCACTAACACGGAGCAAGTGGAAAGTGAGTTGGATTCTACAATTCTATTTTAATAAAATTTTCAATGTGATTGTCAGTAAGTCGTGTGATGTTACAACAAAATTGAGATTCAATGAACTCTAACGACATGGATTTGGTTAAAGTCCTGGTTCAGCCCAAAATGAAAAAGCCCATTTGAAACATGTATGACTTTCTTCTGCAGAACACAAAAGAACATATTTTAAAGAATGTTGGTCACCGAACACCAGAGGCATCTCCTTTACTGTTCTTTAGTCATTCAGGTTTAAAATGACAAGATTGTGAGTAAATGATGAGACAGATTTCATTTTGGGTGAGCAGTTTAAAGGCAGTTTGCCTTGTTTTCACTGTGGTCAAGCTACGGCTAGGTCGACAAAAAAAGTGTTATGAATTATTCTTTTCATTAAATCGAGCACAAAAAGTTTCAAAGGGTCCATTTCAAAACAAGTCAAAAGAAATATGCTCTCCCTCATGTAAGTCTGATCCCATGGGATTTTTTTCTTATATTCACATCAGTGGGAAGTCAATCAATCAGTCAAAAAAAAAGAAGTCAAATAAAGTTCATGATTTAAAAGCTTTTCACATGTTCAGGAAGCTGTAGAAAAATCTATCTAAACCACTCACTAGTAATACATGACTCTCTACTCGAATCAGTCCACCTCACTTTGCTATTCCTGACCACATCTGAGTCCTGTCAGCCTCTTGTCTGGACATCCCAAACGACGTGGCTTTCGCCTCATATGAGTGATTTCTTCACAGTACAGTTGACAACAAATAAAAGGCACCTCATTAGATCCCAGAGTCCTGAAGCTAATGGGCCACAGAGAAAACAGGCCGAAGCTCCATCCGTTAATTATTATAATAGCAATACCCAGGATCCTTGGGCAGCTATTTGCTTTTCTTTTCAATTAATTTCATCACACATACATGAGGGAGAGGACGGGGGATGTTTCCTGCAAGCTCCACAATTACAGTTAAAGGCCCTTTTGAATCGGCTGGTCTTTGGAACGGCAGGAAGGAGCGCTGGAGGGTGAACGTGTCCCAGTGTGTCGGTCAGCCGTAGGAAGGAGCTATTTAGCGGCTCCGTGCTAGGGCCCGGGAGAGAGCAAATGGAAAAGTAGAGACACTGATAAAACAACCATGCCTATCTGACCGAAGGAGATTGGCAGATACACAACATACAGTAGTTTCCCCAGAAGAGGGGAGGAACTTTGACATTACGCTCACCTCTTATCTCGTCTCTCTCAACCTCCCGGCCCTCGGGCGCTCACGCTGGGTGTTCAACCGCTACGCCGAGTGCAACAGAACATTCTTGGATGAGATGGGAAAATCTGCAGACTGGAAAATGCGTTTATGTCTGTATGTCATCCATGCATAATTCAGGGTTACATCGCAGTGGTTGTGTACTTGCAACCTCACCTGTCCACTTAATTTTCTTGCAAGCTGCAGATGGAAAAAAAGCCCTTAAAAAAAGTCCTTAAGTTTTCTTTTTTGCTGATTTGCACTTAGTACAAAATTTACCTGAAGTTGCAGGTGAGCACATAACTGGAGGAAATCAACACAAAACAATGCGTTTCAATCTGTTTGCCTGGCAGGGGGTGGGCGTAGGGGGAAACGGGTGGCATGCTGTTGCCAGAATGAAATACAGAGAACTCCCAGATTGGATTTCCTTAATGAATTCAGTGATGCTATGAATTCATCTGAAACAGTCATTTATTTTGTCACTGGCACCAGATATATCGCCGTGCACACAAACAAACCAGAGCAATGACATTCTCACTTTCTGAAGGTGCTGTCATAAACCAAAACCAACAAGTCTAACAGCATATGCTTTCTGACGGATAATACAAAACTCGGCACCAGCGTTTCGTGGCCGACCCTAAGATCAAATGCAAGATGAGAGAATACAAACACTCATATATATAAATGATAATATGTTAACATAATATATAAAAATGATTTTTCAGCTGATGCATATTGATTGATTGATATAAAGATAATAGTCTTGAACATGACGTTCTAATAATGGCCCAAGATGACGTATAGCTTAGCCTACATATTCTGGCATATTCTGGCACTATTATCAATCTTATGCCTGAGGTTTAAAAAAAACATTTCACATTTATTGTAGAGTCCATCTGGCTGCCCAAGTTCAAACTCCATGATGAGAAACTAAGATGAATCATGGTACCATAGGAACGTAATAAGGCAATTACTATCCAATCAGCCTATATTTGTCCTTTTATGACAGGCAGGTTTAGGTTTTTTATTCAATTGAAATAGTTAAAAGCCTTGCATCATGCAAGGTAATATTTACACTGTAAAAAATGTATGTATTGTACAAATATTGTACAAATATTGTTTAGGACCATGCCATATCTTGGTGAATTCTAATAGAATACCCATTCTTTTACTTACATATACCAAAAAATAAACATTACATTTTCTTAATTTAAAAGCTCTCAAAAATTCTTTATGTAATTTATTTTACATAAAAACACTGTAAAAGTGTAGTTTCATTCGTATTTAAATGGTTCCTAAGGGCACGGAAAGCTTAAGAGTGAAAACGATGTAAACTAGAATAACATTAGCAATAATCTGCTCAATCCTCATCGATGTTTATTGGGACAAGCCTTCCGCTCTTCTCAGCAGAATTATTTGTCCAGCCTAATAAAAGTTTATATTGGTCTGAGATGAGGCTGATGACTAAAACTCCAAAATCCTTGGCTGAGCATAAAGTATGAAGGATTCGACACACGCGCATAAATACAGCTATGTGGACTTCTCAGTAATATCATAAATCGGCCTTACTCAGAAATATATCTTAGACTTTAATTTGGTTGGACCAAAGGCTGTCTGACATTAAGATTGTACGTCTCTTGAGAGTTTCAGGATGATAGGGCGAAAATATGCGTGCCGGCAAGTGTTCATTCCGGGGATGTACTCCCATGAAAATGGGTGCAATTTTCTACCTGAAATCACGCCCATGACTGCTTTCTGAAACAAGATGAAGTTTCCTGAATGTTTTGGCTTGGAAAGGAAATGAAGCTTGTCCTTGCCCATCAATCAGACAGTGTGCAGATAGACAGCTGTTTAATATACAACCACCATTAAAGGCCCCTCTCCACAATCTTTCTGCTCCCTAGGGATGAAGCTGGGGTAAAGTGCCGTCTATTCTCCCGCACATTCTCATCATATTACCTTCTTCTGTATTGTTTTATGTTAACTACGGTAACTCTCCCACAACGCTCTTTCTAGCTTTGGTTTATCAAGGGTGAATACATACATTTTAAATGTTAGCTGTAAATAATAAAATATTACCTGTCAATAATCGGGTTCAATTTATTATATTAATTTGATGGATTTTTTTTACAGCTACTTAACCTGTATTTTAAACTTTCCAATGCATTGAGTTGTGTTCTAATATATCAGGAAATCTCCACACTAGGAATGTATTGGCAGCACATTGCAGGTATATTTTCAGTTTTGTGCAACTTTTTATAGGGTTAATAAACATGTTTTATATTTTAAAAAGATTTAATTTTTTTAAAGAGTAGTTTGTCAATAAATAAATAAATGTTTAATTAATTTATTCATTTCAAAGTAATGATAATTAAAACATATTGTCATAAATAATTATTTAGGATAAACACATTTTTTTATGATATATTTATGGACAATAGATCAAACAAAAAACCTACAACTATTAGCCTCTCTTTCATACAGGTGATTCAAAGTGACTGTTTGATCTTAATTTTAAATTGTGTTATGTTCTTACCCTCTTGTCATTTCAAATATATGACTGATTTTCTTCCGCAGAAAATTTAAAAACATGCTTTGAAGAATTTTAAGAACTGGCACCGATTCATTGGTTTTAATACAATAAAAGTAAATGGGTGCCACTGCTGTTTGGTTACCAATATTCTGTAAAATATCTTATTTTGTGGTCTGTGGATGAAAGAAAGTCACACAGCTTTAAATGAAAAGAGGGTGAGAAAATTGTGATAGAATTTTTATTTCTGGTACAAATGTAAAACAAACATTACGATATATTTACAACTGACATAAAACAAGCAAAAAACTTTGCATATATTTTATGGCTTTATTTAGCAATAGAAAAACTTCCCTTAAGATTATTTTTCCTCAAAATGCGATTACAGGTTTCCAGAATTTTGGTGCCAAAATATTAATGGTAAGACAGTGTGTGAGCTTTAGCTAGTTTTGAGAAAATTTAGATTTCCTCAAATATCTTTCTGCTATTAAACAAAAGCATATTTTTATTTTATTTTATTTGCATCAGTACAGATGTACAGTAAGGCCTAGAGATGATTTAATTTGAATGTGTGTTATTATAACACCATGCTTGAAATTCCTCAACATCAGAACAAGAATAGGAATAATGTTATGCATACATACACCTCTACTATAAATCCAGCAGACATGTGAACCTTTTCAGCACTTATATGTAAGAACACTTGAAAGCTGTTATTAGTGAGAAAGGCCCATTGAATCTGTAGGAATGTCACACCAACTGCCCAGGAGGATTTCATCCTTCCAGGCTATAATTCATTCTGTGTAACTGTCACTGGCATTGCTTGATGAAATAACCATTATCATCCTCTCCTGTTTCTTGTTTCCGCTTTATTCTTCTTTCACAATGATAAGAAAAACTGCAATTTCATTTGATTCATAAGAAGTGTGCAATCCGTGAGGCGACACAATGGATGTTCAACACAATCAATATTTCCTTGTCTCTCTGGCCCATCTTCCTAATATATTGAAAATGAAGTTAGAAAGATTGATTTTGTACACGGTGCTACAGGCCACCAGAAAATTAAATGAAAATGTAAATGAAGACTGTTTTGTTTCTCCAAAGTTGCACAGAGAGGTTTTTGCAATCCTCAATTTGTATAAATTGGTATTTGTAGCCATTCACACATACAGCGTGACTATGGGGCTGTTTTTATTATTTGTGACCCTCGCCAATACAGTGTCAAAACACCATAATCACAGGAGGCGGGCGGATAAATCGATTGACTTTTGGAATATATTGAATTATTTCTCTTGAGTTATCATTACAATGTGTTTTGTGTGATATGATTATACAGGGAAGTGACTCATTCGTGTGCCTTATTTAATGTGCCTTAAACGCTCAGTAGTGCACATGTCAATCAACTAAAAGTTGATCAGGATGATTTAACAATCCTGCTTTATCTGTGTAAATGACTACAGAAATGTCTCAAGCCGTCACTGTGTACTATATCTACTGAAATAGTACAGTATGTCATTATACTGTAAATGGTGTAGTAAGAGATCTGCGAGGCGCTTTTGTAGTCCTGGTGAGTTTAAATGACTGTGTGTGTTGGGGGGGGGGTCTTTTTGTCCTAAACTGCCTTTCTGATGACTGCTCACACTTTATCCCGAACACCTGCTTCCTGACATGCTCTCCCAGTCTCCCAGACTCCCCATTAAGCAGAACATTGAGGGTAGAAGAAAATCTGACATAAATCCTTAAAAGAAAAGGATATTCCTAGAGATTAAAACACTCTCCAGGAAATGCAGAGACAAGTCTGCCATTAAAGCCCATTTAATCCTCTCTGGAACATGACGGGACTGTTACAGTACAGCAGAGATTGCCAGCGGAGATGCACGCAGCGCTCGGGCATCTCTATTTCCCTGTCCACTGGTGCTGTATGCTCTGTTTGTAAAGTCATCAAAGAGGGAAATTGAAAAGAAAGGAAAATGTGAGATATGTTTGTTAACCAGGTAAATCCAATGCTCTCGGTGTTGGCAGAGTCTAACTGCCTGTATCAGGTCTAATGTTATTCCAGGAGTATCTCATCGCATCAGTTTTCTTAACAATAGTTTTTTAATGGTCTTTCAAAGTATGTGTTACAGTTTTGATTAAAAAAATAAAAAGATGCAAAGTCAAAGGTATCAAAGTGAATCATAAATAATGAGATTTTGAAGATGAAATAAAAATCTGAAATTAACTAAAATAACGAAATGTATTTTTTGTAATTAAATGAAAATAGTGAAAATAATAATATTGGTCTTACATTTAGTATTTCTGGTGCAAAATATTCCAACCTTTTCTAACAGTTCTAATCCTTCTTCAGTCAATATTACAGATTTTAAGGTTATATCATTTTTACAGAATGTTCCCTCAATTTATGACTTCATGTAAAATCAGTAAATCACAGAAACTTTATTTAAGCATGGCACTCCTTCAATTAAATTGTAATGACACAAACCAATGCAAGTGAATGGATACCAGCCACAGACATTCATCAAAATATCCTCTCTGCTTTCTGCAGAAGAAAGAATCATGAACCTGTTTCTTCAATACTAAAATGTAATTTATAAAAAACAAAACTCTAATAGTGACATTCTGTTTTATTTTATGTCATCTTAATCAGTATCATCATTATGTAACTCTCCTATAGTTTAAACAGTCTCAGGACACTTCAAAAGAAAAAAAACAAGTTTTACTCTACCTAAAGTATTCTGTACAAGGATAGGGAATAGCTGGTGTCAGCTTTCCCCAGTTCCACAAGGTCAGAATAAGGAGAATCAGTGTGTGAATAAAGAATGTGGCCAACATCCAGGGCCTTCATCTGGCAAACAGTGCCCAGCCGCTCATGGGAAATGAGTAGGTTTGGAAATTACTTTGACTATCAATTAACAACACAACCCAATCCCCTCTTCTTCTTCTTCCCACTGCCCGGCTCCATGCCACATCAAACAGCGCCCAGTGACCTCAAGAACATTGCCCACGAGGCCTGGCAGTCATTTGGTGGCGTGCCAGACAATATGGAAATCTCTTTATACAGGATTTATCCCGCTCATCAGACAGCTTCCTACACTCCCAGTCAGCTACAACAATCAATCTAATGCCTCTTCCCTCAAGGTTTGCATAAGCCAGTGTCTGAGGAGTAACACAAGTGTCTTCAACGCTTCTGATTTATTTCTTTCTGCATGAAGACGAGTCGCTAACAACCTCCCCTTGGACTAGGAAGCGCTGATAATACACTCCGTCTGGAAACATTTGAGTGCCATGACTCGTCCCGTTCAGTCTCAGATGTGCACAGAGGGAACGAGACCGTGGCACCAAAGAGGGGCTTTCTAAAACTCTTACATCCTTAATTTGTCTTACAATAGGAAAACATGAGCCACAAAAAAGTATTGAATATTTCAAAGATTCTAAAGCAGGCTCAGGGTGACCAGGAAAGGTAAGTACTACTAAAACGGCAGTAAAATCTTATCCCAGATCAAAGCAAGGTCAGAACGTAACATTAAAGTCCTTTCTATGAAGTGTCGGATGCTCAAACTCTCAAAACACAGTCTACATGAAAAACTAGATGAAATCTAGAAATCACCCTCGTAAAGTTACATTTAAATGATCTTGTCAATTCAGTCACGTATCATTTTATTTCCTCTAGAGCATACAAAATAAGATATTTTGAATGTTGGTTAGCTAAAAGCATTGGTCTCAATTGACTTCAAATCTATAGACATGTCAGAAAACCAGTGCAAATCAATATCGGAAATTCTTCAAAATATCCTATTTTTTAGAAGATAAATTTTTGAAATAGGACAGTAAGTAAGAAAAATTGTGTCTTCACTTAAATTATCTTGTTTGATCATGTATGTATCTATACACAAAACTCAAAAGAAGATATTTTGAAAGAAGGTTGTTTAGTAAAACGAATTTGTCTCCCTTGTCTTCTAATGTATTGACGCAACAGGAAACCAATGTAAGTAAATGGGAAGCAATGGTTTCCTGTTGCCAAAATTTTTCAAAATATATTCTTTTGTTCTGCAGAAGATACATGTTTGAAATAAGAAAGAAAATGAGTAATGATGACACCATTTTAGTTCTCAGGTAAAATATGCCTTTTTGTCTGTTACCATCAAACGCACTTGCATTGGACTCCAGATGCAAAGTTTTATCCAAAATTTTTACTCTCCTTCAAGATGCTTTTCACTTCAAAAACAAATTCTTGGTTTAGTTTGGAAAGGTAGAAATATTTGTATGTTTCACAGCCAAGACATGTGGGTCAGGCATGAATGCGTCACTTGGCTGTGTTTGAACTTCTGGTGCAGAGGAGGACCGAACACTCCAGACACTGAATAATCCACAGCCCGAGAAGATGCAAATAACCTGCCTACATGGAGTTAGCTGCCTACCGCTATGATGTGAGGCCTTGCAAGCAGATGGTGTAAAGAAATCTAGGATTTTATACATAAGGGTTATTCCAAGAGCATCTTTACTACACAATTAGCAGCATAAGCCCGGCTTACAAACAGTAAACACAGTCAAATAAACAGGCCAATGTGTTTATAATAGTTTTATCCTCTTTTAAAAGCTAAAAGGAAACACAAAACAACCAATTACTTTCTTTTCTGAGAACAGAATAGATGTAGTAAAAATAGAGATGCAAAGACAACCTCAATATCAAATTTCACAGAGCTCATCCGAGGAAGAAAATCTTTTTTTTAGTTTCTTATTGAGTGCAAACACAGATAATGGAGAAAATGGTGAACCATCATACTTCAAATAGGCTGGCAGTTCTTTCTCACGGTCTCAAGTAAATAACAAAATTATAGCCCTCAAAATACATGACACCGTCTCATACAAATGCTTCTTGTGTGATTTAATGACTGCTTCTGTAAGAAGCTCGACTTTATCCGCGATTTGTACATTTGTAAAGTAGACAGATTACAGAAAGCTCCAGAGTAAAATACATGAAAATTCAGGCAAAGATGACAGGAACAGGAAGAGTTTCCTGAAAGAAAGAAAGAAGAATACTGTGAAGATACAGACTATGTATGCCTACCGGATGAATAGAACAGACGCAAAGAGAGTCTGACCTATTTATGAAACTGGCAAGAGAGCAGCAAAGAAACATCCAAATACTTCAAAGGTTTTTTTCTTTGTAACTAAGTCAGGAAACACATACACATAATTTCGAGATATCCACACGGGTACTCTCTAATGCTCGTATGTAGATAGGGTTTCAGGAACACTTTGTAATGTTTTATTAAATATGATGACCAGGTGTTTAGGAGAGAGAGGTGGAGACATACAGAAGTGATAAAGGGTTAATGATGGTGCAGGTGGCTGAAGCAAGTTAGATGTCAGCTAAACCAGCTGAGCCTACACTAAATTAAAATAAGCTTTTTATGTATTGGATCATGTTTTCTTTGTGTTCTGGTTTTCGCTAATAGAAAAACAATTGGTTTTGCTCAGTAAAAATACAGGAACCTTGTTTATTGGCTCAACATATAATAATTAAAATATGTTTTGTAAAATTTAATATTGTATGTTTGGCTACTATAATTTTAGGGCCAATTTCACATTTTATAAAAACAGTTTTATCAGATCTAGTTAAATCAGATCTGTTTATTTTTTACTTACACATACACATGAAACAGTTTATTTCATTAATTTTAAAACTGACAAATGTACTGTTCTACACAAATCATCATCATTTATAGTGTAGGATATATTTCTATTGTTATTACACAGTAAATATATTTGTTCCCCAAATGTCTGAGTTTAAGTGAAAGCTGCTTGCCTGCTGTGTTTTTATTCATGGATTTTGTTCAAGGATCGGAATTTTTATTTAGAGGGAAAACCTCACATCATATGGAATCTGTTAAAGCAACGGTACATTGGACAGCTCCTGAGACAATGTGATTCAGCACCTTGGACAGCGTCACTACCCTGAAAAGTCCTGCATATGTTCAGTGATCTAAAGGGTGAATATGCTTGAAGGCCAAGATATATATACTGCACCGTCGCCTTCCCTTAAGCCCTTAAAGCTTTAAACGAAATCAGGGCAGAGCAGGACACATTAGCGAGCTGAGCTGGCCCACAGATAAAGAAGTCTAAAGACATACTTTCCGTCTGGGTCATGACTGATGCATGCATTCTTGCTGTTCTTCTGTAATAACTATAGCATATTAAAATATAGCCAACTGTGAAAAGCTACAATTCACTCAGTATTTGTTTTAAAACATTAAATGGTTGCATGGCAAAGAATCAGGTTAAGCTTAAATAACAGATGCTCTTTTTAACAACAACATGTATCTGTTTCAGTCTGAACTAATATCACATTTCAACTTGCTGTAGGATTTCTTTGGTGCGTGCCTGCTTTATTTACACAGGAATGGAGTTGTATGCACAGCTCATTGGCACGCAAAGCAACAGAACAGACGTTAGGCAGCTCATTACTTCTGAATCACACTGATCTGGAAGCCGAGGAGCCACAAAACATTGTAGATATCCAAGTACCAGAGACCACAGTGTTGTGAAAGTTTTCAAATGATGTATTGGGTTTTTATATACTCCATTAAAAATGCGTTTCAATGTATATTCGATGTAACCTTTATTATTAATCATTGCTCTAACAAGATTTGAAAACGCAATTCTGACATCAGATATTCTCAGGTTTTTATGTGCATTCCCTCTTCTTCTTTTAAAAGAAAGGAACCGGGCTGTCATTGGTGAGGAAATTTGCATGCCTTTCACATACACACTGCTGTCTGAGGTGGGCGTCTTTGGCACTGAACTCTGGCTTGTGGAAATGTTTTATGGTGCAATCAAATATGAAATGCTTTCATCCTCTGCGCCACACATTCAAACATTCACACAGACATACAAACTACCTTCATCTTTGTCGATTTCATCTTTAACTTCATTTCTGGCTGTTTCCGATGATGTGGCATTTTTTGCAACCGATAATATCTTCTGGAATGAGGCAGAGAATCACAAAGAGAACTAATGAATGCTGATGTTCATTATTCTGAATGTATAAATCTGACCACTTATGTTAAATTAGGTCTTAAAATACATGCATTAAGATGCCCACTTCCTTTTCCTAATGGCTTCCATGAATACATAATTAGATGCAATATTTCTCACATAAGAAGCGAATCTGAATGTAATTATGAAGGATACACATGAATTTGGACTTTGAGGTGAATGCGCAGGCGGGTGAAATATCCCCGAGATATGAAAATGTGGGCATGCTTTCGTCAGGCATGTGAGTTTTGGCAAGAATTGAAAATGGGTGAACCTGTTTCATGCCTCGCTAATTCTTTTCATCTTCAGAGACAGTAGTGCAGAGATAAAAAAGTGAAAGATGATGAACGTCGGCAATAAAGGAGTCACATTTCACAGGCCTGAGACTACGCAACACAATTGCGACTTCAAAACCCAGGGGCTTCATATAAAAGCTCACTGCAAGTCAAAAAGAAGCACTTTTTGTGATTTCTGTCTCTGAAGAAAAATGAAAAATGAAAGAGGTGTTACATTGTCTGCATGAGATAAAAACATGCGACTTTTATTAAGAGTATTTTCATCAAAGATAAAATCGCCTAGATGAATTGGCTTTCGCTTTGGCGCACAAGATCTCTCAGTGTACCGATTTTGAGCTTACAGGGGATTGCGATTTCAGACGAAAGTGAGAAGCAATATGTGCTTGACATTTATTCTTAGCAAGTTCCCCTTAGTGTTATTTGCTATATTGCTGCATCTTTGTTGGGCAGAGCACTTCTTGCCCACTCAATAAAGATCTATGAGCTCCCCTGACAACTTAAAACGTCAAATGCTCAAAACAGGCGCTTGGTTTCTCAAAGACCGTGCACACATCCATAAAGAAACACAATAGAGCGAAGTTTTCCAATCCATGGGATACTGCGCTCGACTCACTCTCAAAGCGTTTTTTCGGGAACGCAGGGGCTGGTGGAAAGAAAAACAAACATTACTTTAAATGCTGGAGTCTGGCCTCGCAACGCTGCCAGGCAGAACAATCCAGTGGCATGCTCTTAGAAAAATAGCGACGGATTATGCAGTTTAGCTGGACTGTGGGCCGGTAAAATGTGTTTTGTGTGCCCCGCCCCCACTGCTGGAGGAATGATGGTATATGTGTGGACACAGGTAGGTCATCTTGATATTGCTTCGGGCTACAGCGAGCACTAGGATGTGTATGTGTGTAACGCTGCGTTAAGATGCCTCATCCCCTCAGGGTGGCTGTGAGTGTCCAGCTCAGAGCTCGGACTGAGCCCAGATGTGTGACCCTCCTGGAACGTCAGCCTATCCTCCCTCGGGCAACTCTATGTAGGGTCACATGCATGCCTGACACACACACAGTGATTGGTTTAAGGGCAGGCCTGGCAGTGGCTTGCAGACCTGATGAAGAGATCTTTCTTCGGCTGCTGAATACGAGGACATACTGAGGGACAATTTCTTCCAAATTGTGTTATCTTATTATCATTGAGTTTGTCACTTAAATATGCTTATTGAATTTGCGAACTCAAAATCATTTGTCTTTCCAAAAACTTTTAAATTTTTTCCTTTATTCTAAACAGGTATCACAAAATATGGAAATTTCCTTCAAAGATGTAACATTGGGGTGTGATCATGCGACAATGTGTGAGTTTTGTTTTGCCAAAGTAACAGTTTCAAAAATGTCTAGTCTGCATCTTGTAGTGTCAACAATTTAAATTTCTTTCAATCCTGTCTTGAATATTTACACTGTTTGACCAACGTTCTTGGCTAAGTGCTTAGGCCAATATAACCTAAATAAAAAATTATGAAAATTATAAATATACTTATTTGTACCATTTCGTGTATTTTACAATCTTAAAAATAAAGTTGCTTAAAAGGTTCTTAACAGCATCAAGTGTAACCATCTTTTCTAACCTTTTTATAATCTTAGGCCTATTTTTAACTACAATTGACATTTGTCAAATTAAAAAGTCAATTGGTTCTTTTAAATATTTTATGGAACCAATTAGACAAAAAGATATGCATAAAAATAGAACTGATTTACTTTCAATGGGTAAAATTTACAATGGTTTAGAACAACCAATAATATACAATTATACAGTCCTGAGGTTGATTCATTCCTTTTTGACCCAACGCCGGATTTAAAATACTCCTGACAGTACTAAAATCATATCTGTCTCCTCTAAGGATAAATCATGTTCATTTCATAAGTGTTAAACTCCTGATTGTGAATGGTCACAGACTTATGGACCTCAATGTATGTTCTGTCCATTATTGACACAATCATAATTATCCCAGCATGTGTTTTAGACACGAGTGTATGTTTGTTTATATTGATCAAAATGGCTTCACTGTGTATGACCCTCAAGAGTGTTGCTCATGGGAGAAGAGGTCTGTTGATGGAAAACATCAGATGGCTGGTTAAAATGGATCCTCAGGGCCATGAGTCATGGTAGACTAAGAGAGACTAAGTAAAGTGAAAGATAGATTCATTATCACAACCTTTTCACTGAACTTCAATGTTAAACGTTAGAGAAAATTAAATTTCCTGAAACATGTGTGTTCTTGGACGGGTTAAATGCAGAAAAATTCCAAGTATGGGACACCCTACTTGGCCACACATCCCTTTTACTTTAACTTTTTTACAGCACCGTCTGAAGTTAACAGAACAAGAAGCCCATGGGTAATAACAAGACTGATTTTAAAGGCACAGTTAGTGATTTTGTTCTGGAATAATGCACATAAATTGTTCAAACTAACCGACAAATATCACAGGAAAAGGTGTCCTAAGGAATCGCTGCTGTCTCTGTGATAGCCCAAGGCTCAGAAAACAGCAGAAAGGGATTTGAAAGCAGCCAGCACTTATTTGGCCAATAAAAATAATAAAAGAAGCAGACCAAACCAAATTGCTGTCAATCGATATGCATGCTTGTGTTTGCTGACATGAGATTTTGCTTGCACAAACAGGCTTTTGAATAGAGGGCATGTGGGTCTTGAGATCAATATACTGGCTTAACCTGGAAGAAGTTTTTATTTAAATGTTGAGAATTCAAAACAATTAGTTACAAGATAAGAGGTTGTGCCACTTACGCCATGGAAGTGTACACCACAACTACTGTTAATGCATTTCATGAACCTTCAGAATAGTTACCTCGGCAATTAAAGAATTCTAAGATCTTTCTAAAATGCCAGCTTTACAGAAAGACTGGTTATCGGATGCTAAAACTGCTATACAAAACAGGTGATTATAAATACTTTTCTAAGGAGAGACGCACTTACATGAAAGTGCATCAGAAGCATTCAGAAAATTTAATACCTGATGCAATTGGAAACAAATAACATGAAGTATGAATGAAGAATGAAAAATGCATGAAGTAAAAGCATCCTTATAATATAAATTAATATAAATACAGCAACATATTTTCCATACGATGTTGTTGTTCAATGTTAGTTGAAATAGTGTATACAAATATGAATCTGTTATTTTTCGGGGGGATGAATGTTGATTTTTTCCATTGGGAATTTATGGTTAATAAAACCTGGCCCATGGCAAGCTTACTTACTTATGATTGAGAAATTGCATCAACATTAATTATTTCAGTTCTTACATTCATTAAAGCAGTAAGCATAACAAATCAGAAACACTTTTTTGGGAGTACATCATCAACTAGCATGTGGAATGGATAGTAACAGGTGGCAAATTTCAAAATGTCAAGAAATTTGGCAAACTGAGGCCTGTTTTTCTTATGTCTTAAGTGTAGTGGAATATGTTTTTACTTGCTTACTGTGTCCAAGCACTGAAGTTCGATGTTTCTAGACTAGGGGTTGTAAGGCATTGTAACACACAAGGGAGATTAGTTCTTTACAAAGCAATTCATTTGAGGAAGAAATGAAAGAGGAGAGGAAACTTATGAGGAAGAAAAACTCCAAAGATATATTTTCCAGGTAAATAAAGGCAAAACTCTGCAGGACTCTATGTCATGCTGTTGGTAACATATATTCATTTACATTTATATTGATTCATTTGGCAGATGCTTTTATCCAAAAAGCGAAATGTACAGTGGAAAACTATCACTGCATCACTGGTTAATACAAACTTTGTATTCTCTTAATAAATAAATATATATATATATATATAAATAACATGTTAAAGGAATAGTGCACACCAAAATTCTTGTCATCATTTGCTCAAAGTGTATACAGGTTTTATTGTGCTGAACACAAATAAAGAAATTTTAATGAAAGATTGTAACCAAGGGTTCCCATTGAGTTCCATTGTAGTCATTTGTCTTATGAGAGTCAATGGTAACCCAATATGATTTGAATATTACTATTTCTACATCAATAGATGCACTCAAATTTAATTTTAACTTTGACTTTAACTGATCACCCGAAAATAAAACTCTTTCGTAAAATGTTTCACTTTCATTAATATCAAACTTGTATGACTTTCTTTTGCAGAACACAAATGAAGATAACTTCTGTTATATGGAAATTTACCCAATGCAATGCACCATTCTTATTTACATTTTTGGTCATAAAGGTGAGTCACACAAGATCCAAATGACAAGATGATGAGTAAAATATATTCAAATAAAACAAGAATTAAAGATGACATTTTGGGGTGAACAGTGACGTGTACTGTAGTTGTTAACACGTTTTTTGTTGACGTAAGTTGCAGATGGGTTTGAGGGTATTAAATAGCTTTGCTGTATATGATCTCCTATCACTAACACACACATGCACACATACGTGCACACACACATCTGCAATAATGTGAGCCACCATGTGTGCAAGGTCTCTCAGAACATGAGTAAATACCTTTGAGTTCGATCTTTGTCTCACTGCTGGCGGTTCAGGGACACCGTGTTGTTGGTGTGGGAATGTAGTCTGGTGTAAATCATTGCAAATATACTTGTGGGCCTGAAAACACCCAAATGCAGGAACAATGTAATGCATTCCCTCTAAAAAAACTCTGTTGTGTTTATTTTGCATCAGCTTACAACAGACATACCCCGTCAAGATCAAATATGTTCCAGATTTATAACTAAACCTGAGTTTCATGTTGGACCACTATGATGCCACAAGGCAAATTCAGAATCCATTAATGTTGTCAACTAATGACTAAGAACAAACATAAAGGAACCATAGGTTTGGAACAATCTGTTCTTTCTTGCTGACAGACACCCTCATTATTCAACCACCAGATCACTTCAAACAGAACAAATAGTGAGTGAACGTGGAAAAACATAAAGCCATGTAGTCTCTCATTAAACAATACAGAGTGGTGAAGGAACGGCTGTTTCCTCTCAGTAGTGAGCTGAGGAGAGATCATTCTCTTTACAGCGGCCGAATCAAAGGGGTCACACGAGCCCCGCGGGGTCCCGTACGGTGTGACTGTAATGAGAAATCACTGGACGAGCCGCAGCCAATCAGACTGCGCCATTGAGCATGTCAAAAGCATTGAGTTATGATTGATTTCTCTCTCCGCCAGGAAGAGTAACAGAGGCATCTGTGAGCGAGCCGGGGGGAGGGAAGGGGGGCACCTGCATGTTATTTCACCATTGGTAATCAAAAAGACAGAGAAATACAGTCTCGGGGCTGATTGATTTTGATGTCTTTTATATCATTGATCTATGGCTCCTGTAAAACATCTGATTTAATCCATAGATTAAGAGCTAAAATCGACTGGATGAAATCTAGATACTGGTGGATGTTTACTTACTGTATACAGTTCCTTCCTGTTTCCTGAATGTGAAAAAATAAAAGAGCAAAATGCTATGGGTCCAATTATATCTGTTATACAAAAACAAGAAATGTACATTCTTGTATAAACCTCTTTGGTGCGTTTTTCCACAAAGGGATTCGTTTCTGCCTGGACTAGGCCTTGGTTGAAATAGGACATTTAAAGGGTACCAATTTCGTCTATTTGTCAAAGTTTTTATAAACTTTTTGTGTTAAACAAATATGTTTTGAAATTCTGTATACATTAGTACATGACATATGTAACCCATGCTTCTAAAAGTACAATAAAGTCCCTCCTTCAGAAAAGCTCTGAATGGTCAATCTGGGCAAGACTTTTATGATTGGTCTATCGCTCAGAGTGTGTGTTGGGATGTCCCGTCCTATACCCAATCCATGTCCACATTATTTATGGTAAAATTTGATCATCATGATGTAATCTTTGCAGGAAGTAGTTTGTTGTAGTCCCAACAAGCCATAGTCTTTAAAACATGACTTATGTTAATTGAAATATCTTCCTTTTCTGTGAACTTTAAGTGTTTTGACTTTGCTGAAATTGTTTATGCTCAAATAGCTGTCATACTGGTAAAAGGAAGGTGTTTTAAATATAGACAGTTCGATCATTATTTTAATCTACGATAAGGACCCCACCATCAACTCCTTCAGCTGCTTATTCAGCCCACAGGGAGAAACCAACAGCAATGGACACCTTACTCTCCTTTCCCAACAGTTGAGTGCCACATTTATAGTCCCAACAGTTTTTATAATATGTTCTGTTTTTGTTACATTTCTTTCTTTTTTTGCTCAGTATTGCCAATGATATATACATTTTTCCGGGAAACTGCCTAGCTCTACTGCCTAACTTCGCCCCCCAAAAGCAAACCTCAGTAAGGCTGAGCAACAGATGCCTTTCTGTGGTGACCAGAGCATACATGAAACGGCGGATGGCATGGGCTGCTTGCTTCGTTGCCCCCAGGGACAAACCCTGGCCCAGCCTAGATCGACAAACGCCTCTTCGTCAATCGTTCCTACTGTACTGGATCTTTCAGCAGGTCAGCTTGATACGCTACCACAACCGCCATGGAGTGCACATCAGAATCAGACTGACTCGCCTGAAAAGCCTTTCCGACCAGGGAAGATGTAAGTCTGCACGACTTTGAGTGGTGTTTGGCATAGGTGCTTCACAACCCATCAAACAAAGAATATTTTCCCATTGTGTATGAAACGCAGCATCGGATGTAGCTTTTAGTAGGGAACATTGAATGTAGCATAATCTTGGTTGAAAACATGGGGTTGCAAAATGGTAAAAATATTTAAGTTCAATATTTATAAAATTATAAGTCATTGTTAAAGATATAAATATTATACTTTTTTCACTCTGTGTATGTCAAAAACAGCAATTCACAAAATAATAACTTGAAGGGTCACATGTGTGCATCCAGGAATGGTTTTAGGGGATGTAATCGAGGCATGTGGGCACAGAAAAACCTACCCCAATATTACCCACCTTCAAATATATTCCGGCCATGTGCACTATGGTATGCGCTGTTAAACATTTAAACATTTATTCATTTGGCAGGTACTTTTATCCAAAGCGACTTACAATTATTATCCATTGGTCAGGTGTCTTGCTCAAGGACGCTTCAGTCACTCTCTGCTAACACTGGGATTCGAACCCACAGCCGTCTGCTTACAAGTGTAACTCTATAACCACCAGACCACAAATGATCCAACATGTCTATGTAAATAAGTATAAAATCTATATGAGGCATCTCTTTCTTTCCGTTTTATAATCTTAAGAACCTTTGTTTGCCACAAAGAACCCACTTGTAAGACAGATAACGGTTCTTTATGGAACCACTTTGACAAATAAGGTTCTCATATGGCAGGGGATTATAAAACTGGGGCCCGGAGAGGTTCTAAAGGAACCCCTTAAAATCTTAAAGAAAATAGAAAGATCAATTGTAATTGGACATTTGTTTTTTAAATTTTTACAATTTTCTCGTTTTTCTCACTACAGTAACATTTATCGTTAATGAAAATAGTCAATTATTTAATATAATTTACTTGAGCATATTCGCAAATGTACTATTTATCTAACATAGTGTAATTATCTCTTTTTAAATATAATGTACAAACAGTGTATAATGTTAGTTGGTCATGTATCTTGAAAGATACCAGTTATACACTTATATGGAATTATAAAGAAGCTTTATATTGAAGAATGCAACAATATTTAATAAACAACTGTACTTAATTGAATGCCAGAACATGCATTATACATCCAATTAAAGGTGCACACTTTTCAGATATCTTGCTACCAGACATTGATTAACCTCTCTAAAGCTACAGCCCATTATTATATGTTTGAATTAAAACGAACAAAAAGTAGTTAAAGGTAATCTAATTTACATCTAAGGATGTATGATTCACGTGTTTAGTTTGGATTAGATAGAAATGTCAAATTGCCTCTGACTTTAACACAATGCATTTAAAGACATGTGAAACTAGTTTATTACACTTCTTTAAAGGTCCAATTCACACTATAAATAAACCATTATCATTTTGCTTCAATACATATAAAATGTGTTGCCAATTTTAAAGTTAAAAAGGTAATTGATTAGGTTTATGCATTGTATAGGATTAGATATGTAGAACATTGTTATGCAAATATATATGGAAATGTGCTATATAAGTTTTAATAAACAGCCAACATGCTTATAAGAGATATGCTGAGAAACAAATGTAAATGAAGGTAATTGATCCCTCCATATGTAACTTTTCTTAGTTCCTTGAATATGTCAAATGGAATGTTCCAGTCAACTTTCTGAAACCCATTGTACAGCAAAAAGAACTTTAAGACCCCATATATTAGGCTCAGTAAACTGACAGGTGAATACGTCTCAAAGCCGCAGCAGAATGGATTTTGATGCCATCTTCTGTTTACAGCAAAGCAATATCAAATGGATTAATGCTGTCAGAAAGAGAAATAGATCAATCACCATCTTTATCAAAACAGCTTACAGGTAAACCACAGAGCAGTGCGTGTGTGCGTGTGCATCTGTCTGTTTCCAAATGTTTACCTGTGAGCTATATAGCCAGCCCTATCTATACCCTAAAAGCCATACACGGAAAGCCAGCCGGAGTGACAGAACCTTTTACTTCCCATCCTATCTTATCTCTCAGGGAATAGGACCTGCTGCTTCCAGCTAACCGTCGTTCAAAGGCCTTTGTTCCGTTCCACAATCTATTCCCCTCGCCACAAAGTGCTATTCATTTCCAATCACATGACCCTGTAATTGCCGATGGCCTGCTGTCCACAGACACCTGGATTTGTGTTTGTCTTTCAATGATCCCAAGACGCGCCAGTCGGACTGCGGTGGGCACAGCTGAGAGTCAAACGTTTCCCGGGCTGGTTGAGTAAGTGTTCTTTCAAATCAGTTAATTATGTTAGCTTCAAAACAGTGTGTGAGATTTTTTGAGCAAAACTAATGCCAAAAAATATTTTTTTCTCCCACATTACTAAGACTGTAAGTGTTAATACTGTAGCTTTTGTGCTTTGTTTGTTTGAGCAGTCAGATGTGACATCATCTGGTGTAACCAGTCTGGTGTTAAATCACACGTGTAACACTTTCACTCTTTGTTGTTAAATACTAAAAATACCAGTGAAAATATTCTAGAAACCTAATAAATGTGAGTGTTTCTATTGTGAAAAGCAACTTCTAACGATAACATTGAAGACATCATCACCTCTGGCCTACATCTGGCTGTCAGATGCTGTTTGTGCCGGATGAGGCCGATGGTGTGGAACTCTCCATATTCAGCTGCTCATGCAGAGGTCACACCTGGCTGCTGTCCATGACACCTGACAGACACTCGGTGACCCTGTGTCCATGGCAACCGCAGTCAGAGATGAAAAGAAGCAGAGGTCAAGTTTAAGACGGGTTTACCTGGAGCTTATCACTCACAGAGGAAATGACACGTGCAGCGGACGAAGTTGGATAGATGGGATGGTGGGTAGAAAAGATGATACGTTTGGGATTCCATGTTATAAACTTAACCATCAATAAGTGTAACGATAAACCTCATATTATAGTGAATATAGTAATGGTTTAAAGAGATGCACTGTGTTTTACAGATATTAAATTCTTCCCCATGAGCTTTCGACTTGTGACTGTGAGGGCACAGCACAGAATCAGGTTTACCAGACATTGAACTAACAGAGTAAGTTCATAAGTGTCTGAAGCACATTAAAAGTCATCAGTAATGCCCTCTTGTGTGGAAAACACAGATGTTCCATAGATTTATTTTTCCATCTCAATACCGCTTGGGAGAAGGGACTTGAGCTTCTATGAGAGACATCAGAACATTCATATGCATTAGAAACAAAATAGAAACAAGAAAGAGAGTGTGAAGACAGACTCGAAGATTTCCTAACTATAGATTATATATACTCAAAAGAAATGCTGTGATTCTACCTGAAATAATTGTAACTCATAAAAAGGCACATTTGTGCTTATGAGGGTGGTCCCCTGGACAAGGACTAGTTCAAACAGCAATAAGTTAAATATAATATATAATAAATATAATAAAGCAATAAGTTAGCCTCAGTTAAATTATTACATTAAAGAAGTTTTAACAAATATCCTTTTTTAAAAAACATTACCTGTGGCCATTTTGTGACAAAACAATGGAACTGATTGTAACGCAATGTAACGTTCATACAAAGCAAAAATTACTTGTCCATATCACATACAGGTCATGTAAAAAGTGTATTTGATTACTTAATTTTCAAAAACCTTTGTGACCTCAATGTATATATTATATGTTAACTGGTAAAACAAGACATTTGAGGCCATACAATATTATAAATATATATTTTTTGTATATTTAGATTAGACATGTGTTTATGTAAAATCAATATTTTGTTTTGTTTGTTTTTGATTCTGTGAAATATTTATATTATTGATATAAATTTTTAAACAAAAATATTTTTTTGTATTAGCATCAAAATAAACCTACAATACTTCCAAGAAAATAAAGTAGTATTATTTTTAAGGTCCAACAGTAATTTTCATACAGGAAACCTTTTTGTCAAATACTCATGTGTCTTGTCATGCTGTCGGTCTTTCACGTGCTATTGAGTCACATTATATTACTCCTTACGTTTGATTTTGTGGAATCTCAACAGACTATGGACTGTAATCAAAACAATACCAGAGTAAATATCAAAATTTGTTGTTCTCTCCTTATTTTTCTCTTAATTTACTTTAGTGTCTTCAAATAGCCTATACTTAAGTGTTCCTGTCTGTTCTCACCAGCAAGACATTCTATGAACAAGCACTTCAAAATGTTTGAACTTTTTTACAGCATCTTATGTTTGTAAGATTTGCTTTCTTTTATTTAAAGACTAAACTGCCCAAACATATGTGTCAGAGTGACCACAGAAGTGCATAGTACAGCAAGAGACAGTCTACAGGCAGAGAGAGCAGCAGAGAATGTGATGGAGATCACGAAGAAAAAAAAGATAGGAAGCAGCACACAACTGTCACTGGGATATTCCTCAGGGTAAAAAGATGGAGGGAGAGTAAAACATGCCTGACAAACCAGATCAGAACTGCTGACACACATCCAAAGTAGAACTCAGAACATGTTTCGTTCTGTCAGACTTTATAACACACACAAGACACACAAGCTCACACACATATTTTGGGTTGCCATGTTCTATGGGGACTTTCCTTAGACGTAATGATATTACAGTACTAATTGTGAATTTTATCCCCTCGTAACCACCACACACACAAAATTACACAACGTCAGATTTGTTTTTGGTACAAAGCATTGAATTTAGGTAAACTAAGTCAAGTTCGAATAAAACAAAACGCAAATGCAAGTTGCCATGATTTGGAAAAGCCTTCACTAGGTTGTGCTGAAAAGAAATTGTTTCCTAACATAAATGAATCCTCAAGTTCAGAATCAAATCCAACTGGTGACTGAATGTTTTAACTTGGCACATGGAAATGAAGAAACTATTGCTACAGCTGAAAGCAAGGCCTTGCATAAATTCTTGAGCATGGAGACACAAAAATAGCTTGAAACCAATCTCAACCCTACTAATCTTTTCACAAGGTGTGTGAGTGTGAATGTGTCCCAAAGCTGTCCATGTTATTTGTACCTTTACTAGGAATCTAAAAATGAAAAAACACCAATTTTTCATTTTGATTAAAGTTGTTCTCCTCTGACGAAGGTTTGGCTTTAAATAAGAGTGAAAAGCAAATTGCTCAGGCTTGCTTTGTGTGGTGATTCTTCCATCTTGGTGACCTTTACTTCAATCTGTTTGAACAGCTCTGTAGATGCGCAGAGACCAAGTTCATTCAAAATGAGATTGTACACACACTAACCAGAGCAGCTGGGCTTGGACAGAACAAGATGGAAACATTAGAGAGACGATTGGTCTCAGTTTTAGAGAGATTACTTACAAGTTGTATGTTGTAAAGCAATGTGAAATGTTCCATGGTCAATTATATCCTAAAATCCCCGTGTTTCATCGGCATTCAGTCTTTGTTTTTCATTGCGCCTTGGTGAAGGTATTTATATGGGGATATTTATATGTTTCCTTTTTTATTTCTAAGCGTTTTAAATTGAACAGCAGTTGTACCCATAGAAGTCTAAGGTCTGGGCACAAAACCAATGCGAAAAGGTGGCAGTCAGCAACATTTTTCAAAATATCTTATTTTGAGTTCTGCGGAAGACAGAAAGTCATACAGGTTCAAAATGTCAGAAGGGAGAGTAAATGATGAAAGAATTTTCCTTTTTTATTTGAACTTAGAAAATTTTCCCATATGGCCCAATCATGGGTTCAAGTAACCCAGTGAATTGTGGGTTAAACCCCATTTGCAGAGCGGTGAGTTGAAAACAACACAACATTTGTGTATACATTATGTTTTCAACATAAACTAAAGATCTGTTTCTACAGTATTAAAATTTGGGTCAGCATGCAAGAACCCCCAAAATGAGACAAAGTATATAAAAAGCAAGCTTATGTATATACAAGGTATATATTATAATATATATACATAACTTTTTCGTCTGTTGTAAAATAAATTAAATGTAAAAAGTTTAGGTACAATTCAATTGCATTAAATTACAAATAATTGCATTACATAATAATTGCAGTATTTTTTGTCCTAAAATTCTCAACAAAATAGAACAATAATGTACATTATAATTTCATCATCTTCATATCATAAAAAAATATCTGAATGAAAGGAAAAAAATCTGCAGAATTGCCTAGCAAAAATTCAGCCCGGACAGCCTGATATTCTAACACGAATAAGATTGAGTATAATATGTCATTTTCACCCCTTATCATATCCTCGTTTTTTGTCTAAACTCCGTTTGTTCGGTTGCCTACTGAATAATTTGAGCTTTGAAATCTGTTCTGTATCTCTGACAAGAAGGTCTATTATAATTATCGGCCTCTATATTATTATGATTACCAATTGAGAGGAAAGTGAGAGTGCACGAAAGTGTGTGTGTGTGGGTGGGTGTGTGTGTGTGTGTGTGTGTGCGTGCGTGCCTGCGTGCGTATGTGTGTGTGAGTGTGAAGAGACAAGGGGAAGTGAGAAAAGCTTCTTCCAGTGTAACCATGAGATGAAATGCGAAATATTCGCTGAATTTCTCATTTAAGTCGGACGTCTCAACACCAATCGAGAGAGCCGGAGACAATTTATTCATTTGACAATATGAAGAATGTAAGATGCATATCATCCGCACTAATGAGACAGAAGCACCCAGAACATTGGCAAAATCAGAGGAAATAGCGAATCATTTAGTCAGGTTTGTTGAGAGCGATTAAAAAAGCTTGATCACCATCCACTGCGATTGATTTGATCTGCTTTCCAAATCAGTTCTTGTGTTTCGAAAATTGCGATGCTGCATGAGGAATATGTTTAAGATGAGAAACTTTCTTCTGATGAGGCTTGGTACGTGTAGAATTAAACAGAAAGGTTCAGTTTCAACCCCTCAGCGTGTCATAACAGCTTTGAAATGTCTAAAATAAGTCAAAAACATTTCTGATCGTAAAGATTAAGTACAATAATAAATTATCTAATTTAGAGGGATAATATGAGATAGTTTATCATTTTCATCCCCCTTGAAATGGTATTTCTTTAGCAGAACACAAAAACAATATTTTAGAGTATGCTGGTAAATGAAAATGCTTTTCTGATACTAAAATTCTTCAAAAGATCATCTTGAGTTTTGCACTAGAAATAAAATCATACAGGTTTGAATTAAATGAATTTTGGTTTTGGTTGAATTATGACTTAAAGTGGTAGAATAAACGCCATATATGAATATATCCTTGGTGCAAAATAAATAGCATTCTAAAAGAGTTGGAAACAGATCAAATACAGTCTATTAGTGAACTCTACACTGAAAAAACTGATTCTGTACCAGATTTAATGAAAAAACAGTATTAAAATATACTCAACAGAATAATGATCCTGTTTTAAAAAACCCTATGTTAAAATAATGTAAAAAAAATCTTTGGGGGAAATCTACTACAACCGTTTGTTAAAAAATAATTAGTTTGTTTAAGTCAATTTAAATAAACAATTGATTATGTAAATTGAACTCAATTTGGTTATAGATGGTCAAGACACTTCAAACTTAAAAATGCAGTCTACCTAGTTATTAAGATTAGAGTCAACATAAGTATTTTTTGTTGAAATAGCTAAGTGGCAGTTGAACTGAAGTTCCCAGCATGCTTTGCATAAACAGATAAAATGTGTAAAATAAAGTGTTCTTTTCTTTATTGTGATTTGTTAAGTTTTCTTTAAAATTGTATTGTATTTGTATTTTATTTGTTTATGTATTTGATTAAATAAGTAGTGTTTACATAAGTTAGTGGTACTTAATTGTAAGCTGTACGCTTTAATTAAAATAAGTTGGTGCACATTAATACAATTAAAAGTAAATTTTACTACTAGTTTATTTCCAGTACTTCCCAACATTTGACAACTTTCTTTGCTTATACATTTCTTTAAAATGATAGAATCTAGTTCGGATCTTGATTAATGTAAAGTTCCCAAGAAATTAAAATGGATGTTTACTTTTTCCTGGCTTTACTCTGCATGTTTCATATTCACATTATTTAAAATTCTTAATAATCTAAAATACAACTGTAATTCCTTGCTATTGGTTATGCAAATGCAGACTTAAAAAATATTACAATATGTTAATTCAGTCACTATTGTTAATATTAATACAAGTAAAAGAAAAATAGCACTTAAGAACAGACTAAAAAAAAGAAAGCTATCAATGGACGACATAAGATGTTCTCAATGACTTGACTGTGTCAATGACCCTCTTCATAAGTGAGTGTTTGTGATGATTTGCACACTTTATCACATCCCATTAGAAGTTAAATGGGTTGTAAACAGCATTTCCTGGAGACTTTAATTAGTTAATGGTTGAGAATCTTCATCTTCAAACTGTTAATGTAAATATAGAGTAGCTGTGATCAATAAAAGTTAATTACACTGAAGACTGGTCTTTACACACAAAAAATGCCACAAAACCCCCCTGCAAAATCTCTGTTTCTAACACATGTCCCAATTACAGAGTTATCCTTCATATCTCTCTAACCAAGAACATCCAGAACAAAATTTTATTTCAGTTTTTGTTTGAACATTCTGCTTGACTCTATAGGTTCTGCTTTACTCTCCCGGTTATTTTGCTGACCTAAGCCATACCCTCCAAAACAAAGCATCTAAATGTCAGAAGTTTGTATAAACAACAGCTTTACACACAGTCGTCTAAGCCACACTTTATTACAGATGTTACTGCGTGATACATCAAACACGACAATGCTTTCCTTTTCTTTTTAGCACAGTTTACACAGATGTTGCGAATACTGGGTGTCCCCAACTTCAGTTCTAAACAAGGAGAGTTAAGGACCTGCACACAAGGGAACACCGTGACATTTGGAGATGGATGGGAATTGAAGTGACCTCAGAGCACAAGACAGAAAGACGGCCGTTTGAAGAGGACGGATCTGTTCGGAAAGAGTCCAGGATGGGTTTCAGACAGATTTAGGGGAAATGTCGGGATATATTAGGTCACTTAGGGGCAGACAATGATGCAGTGATATCACCTGTGTAGTGTGGGCTTTTTTAAGACGTTCTGATATTGCGATTGCAAAAAAAGAACGATTATATAGACCAATTGGATGAAAGTGTCTTGTCTAAAGTATCCGTGTGCATGCATATATTACACAACCATCATCCACATTTGAATCCCATTTACATTTAAATATAAATACTCAAAACTGAGAATTAGCACTTTAAATTGCTCTCTTTTTTCCTTCTGACTGTAAACCACAGCAGTGATTGAAATTCATCCCACTTAGAAAGAAAAGCACTTACAGGTTTCATAGGGAAACAAACTCTTTCCAGGTTGTTAGCTTGATCTCACCTGTATCTGTTCAGACACGTCTAAAAAGGAAGTTCAAGTGTGAAAACCAGATTTACATTGTAGTTATTGAAAGGTGTAAATTATGCGATTTGAATCTTATTCATCTCTAACAAGCACTTGTACTTGATAAGCACTATGCTTCATCATATTATTTATTTTTCGGCCTGGTTTCCTGCACAGCCTTTATAGAGACTTGTCATAACTCAAATCTGACAGTGAGTTGAAAGGCGGTATGAAGAAGCAATGGCTGTATCTATTGTAAAGTGTATTTTAAAGTTACAGGTCAGAGAAGAAAGCCTTTGGTCTCTCGGGTCTCAAGGGTTTAGGTTTATTCAGATCAATGACGAAACACTCACAAAGTCCTCCTGCTCCTCAATGGCCGGCTAACTGAAGCAGAGAGCTAGACTAGAGTTTTGTTTGGCTGAAAGTAAGGTTAAATGTTAAGTCAGTGAGGGAGAACGAACAAGAGAAAGGGAAATAATAGGAAAAGCATGGTATCTTTAGAAATTAAGATAACTAACTGGCCCAGGGGTTTTCAAACAACTAAGTAATTTTACATTTATATTAAATAGATGATTAAAAAAAAACATTGTCACTGCAGTTTGACATATTGTTACAAATTGTGAAATATATTAATGCATATTTCAGGACACAAATTTATATTTTTCCATCCATATTTTTTTAACTTTGCAACATGGATTAAGGATTAACAAGGATTAATCAATTCTGAAAATGTTCATTGTTATATAGCATTGAATTGAATATCAATTTAATGTGAATGCATTTACATCTGTCAACAAATAGCACCTTATTGTAAAGTGTTACCAATAATTGTAAATGAAGCAACTGTGGGAGCAATTTTAGTGTGTTTTTATATAGAATGGTCAAAAAAATCTATATTTGGAATTATAACTTTTGTTTCCAAAACACAAGACATTTTGAATAAAGTTGGTAACCCAACACCATTGGTCCCAGTGTCTTCTATTGGAAGGACAAAAACGAAAGTCAATTGGGGCATTATTTTTCTTTTACCAACATTCTTCTTAATATCTTCTTTAGTGTTCTGCAGAAGAACGAAAGTCATACGAGATAAAATGCCAACACAGCAAGTAAATGATCACAGAGTTTTAATGTTGGGATTTACATTCCCTTAAAGCAACTATAAAAGCACATACACAGTGTCAGCCATGCATGTGTTTACAAATCTATGACAACTTCTGTTTTGTGTTCACAGAAGTGTTAACATTGTTATCATCGCTGCTTATTGAACAAATCTCTATATGCAAATGCATGTTTAATTATGCATTTGCATAAATTCACATAAATACATATTTCTTATATAATTTATTTTTGTAAAATTAAATAGCTGAAACAGTACACCTATAAATTTCAAAACTCCACATGTGTTGTATTAAATGATCTGGAAAGAATCCTCTGCCATACCATTTCATGAGACACTCTTTAATAATCGAGTTTGAAGAAAAGTATCCCAAACATGCCCACTTCATCCAATCGGGGAACTGGACAATACTAAATCTCCATGGAAACAGAAAGAAAGAGTAGGACACTATAAGCGGCCTTCTCCTCCTCTTCCTCTTTCATGTGGAAATGCATCCCACTGTTTGAGTGCAGAATGAGATGGAGGAAGGAAGCTTCAAGAATGGGGCTAAAGAGAGAGATGAGGGGTGAAAAGAAATATGGAAGAAGATGGCCCCTTCACTGACAGGATGAGTCGCAAGTGGCCCGGAGTGCTCCTACTGTTTCCTGAAGAGCTCCAGGAATAGTCGGCCCATCCGCTGATCCTTCGTGACAGCTGTGCCACAAGGGTTTTGTTTGTTTGTCTACCCGAGTTCATTTTCTGGAGTAATTTCTGTACACAGGAGTAAAAGGTTAAAACACAATTCTGTATCATACTGAGATTATTTTTTGCTTTGTGATGCTTGCAAGCAAACTGGGTTATTTTGTTTGCCAGAATCTGATTTGTAGTGATCTGTGGATGTCAGAAATGAAAGTGCAGGAAACAGAGAGGGAGAAAATGAATAGATCCAACGATTCAAATGACAGCCTAACAAGACCAACCTCCGATTGCCTAAGAATACATTTAGTATTTTTGACATGCAATGTTTTTCTCTCTTAGGTTATCATTCTTTAAGCAAATGCATTTCACACAGTGAGTTTGGCACCAAGCTGAATACATATCTGTTTTACGCTGGTGTTTTACTGTTCTGCTGGATATCTTTATTGTCAACGTCTGTATTAGCTTTACTTTTGATACGACAGTAGATACTGTGCTATTGTAGGTTTGTGATGGAGAAGTAAAAGCTAAAAGAGAGATGGCCACAGCCCTGATTTGAAAACATAAAATATTAAATAAAGAAGAATTCAGTTTGTGAGTTTAAAGTTGTTTTTTGAACTGCAGCAAACACAGGCACTCGTGAATAGAAAGATTTTGTGAAAATTGTACGTGGCAGGAAACATTCACATGAGCTCATCAATGATGCATCCCCTGTGTCATCACTACTGATGACATCACTGATTTAAAATACTAACTCAGATATCAGTGCTGGAGTGTTGGGAAAAAGCTGACCCTCCATATTTAATGAGGTTCACCATGACTAATAGCCAGCAGTTTCAAAAGCCTTGTGTTGTGAAGAATTTTAATATAATCATTTATTTTGATAAAGTATAAACTATTATGGGTCATAGCATGAAAAATTATATTACTTGATATAATGAAATAAAAGAATTGACTGTGCCCTTAAAGCACCCTGAAAGAATACAAATGTCTTCTGTTGTCCAAAAAACCTTGAATCAAATATGTGGCGCACATTACTTGTACTGTATTAACATTTAAAGTGTCACTCGGACTCTTAACCACATTTTATATTTCCTTTGTGTGTCTCTGTGTGCCTGTAAACGATCTGTAAAGATAAAAATCCCAAAGTTCAAGATAAAGTGAGTTATTGTTTTTAACAGGAATCAGATTTCTTAGCCTAAAGCAAACACCAGGATTTAAGTCATGCTGTCTCATCTATGTGTAGTCAGAGACCCGTTATGGAAGTAACTGGATATACATGATGTCGCCTCATCACTTGCGGTGATGTAATAACTGAAAGCCAAGTTAACCAATAACAGTAGACTAGATCATTTATCCAATAAGAGTACAATGGGAAGCGGACCTTAAATAGTACGCAACGAAGTGCTTTTCAGACAAGAGGAAAGATGCAAAACAACAAGTTGAATAATAAAACAAATAATGCATTATTTTTTTGTTTAAATGGCATATAAAGCTGATATACAAAAAATAATAGTTTTACCACCAAACAACAGTCTCTTTAAGAAATAGTTAACTCAACAATGAAATTTCTTTCATTATTTACTCATTCGTATTGCGTTATTCTGCAAAACAAAAAAGACAATCTTTAAAAATCTTCTACTGTATGAAAACCAATCCAACAATGAAATTTCTTTCCTTATTTACTCATTTTTATTTTTATTCTGCAAAACACAAAGAACATCTTTAAAAATCTTCTACTGTATGAAAACCAATCCAATGCAAGTAATGGGTGCCGATTACCAACATTCCCAAAACAACTCCTTTCGTGTTCTCCAGAAGTCCTACAGATTTGAAATGACAAGAAGGTGAGTAAATGATGACACAATTTTTTCCCCTTTAACTATATAACTTATTTTAGCAAGTCTGTAGTTACTGTACAGACCAATCATGTCAGTGTAATGACACTGGCGGAGGTTTTTACATTGTTTCAGCTGAATGGCCTCCGTTCGTGAGATACGTAAGCCTGCAATGCTTAAAATGTGTTCACTGATCATATAAACACCATCTGCCCTATACCAACCAACTTACCCTCATGATCAACACACATTACAACTTCTCACATCTGTTCATTTTGTTCATGTTGTCAAGGAAACCAGCACAGGTAAAATTAGCAGAGCTATCTCCACCCCCCGTCTCTCTCTAAAAAAAAACAACTGCATAAGAAATCTGGCAAAATGCTTCAATTGCGTCCTTGAACATTCTTTTTAAAATCATAAAAAAGCAAATTGCACATTAAACATTTATAGTTTCCTTCTGTCATAATTTGGCTGGCACATTCATTTCGGTTTGTTCCGGCACAAGTAGTTACTGTTCCTTAACTTTCAAGAAAAAGCCAGACACTCAACTCTCATACATTCATAATTTAGTCTGAACCGCTGGCCGCCGCGGGCAATACTGCCTGCAGTCACTACAGACATTCAGAGCTCCACAGTACACATCCACACAGAATATTTCAGCAAACAATAACTCCATCCAACAAAAACACACTTTTATTGGTTTATGCATATTAGTAATAGCTCGGCAAAATCCATGTACTGTAAAATAAATAAGGGTAAGACAGAGTAATAAAATGGCTATAAATATGGTTTATATGAAAGATTATGGAGGTTACTGAAATACAAAACAAAAATAAACATGTTTGAAAAAACAAACATCTACACTTTGTCGGTTTTGGAATATAAATTGCAGAGCCAGCCACTTTTTTTGAGCAATTATTTTTTATCCTCATGTCATCCATTGAATGACTATCAATAAAAAGAAGACATTTTGACTAATGTTAATCGAAAAAAAATGTTGACCCTATTGGTTTGCTTGCGTTTTGTGTCCTATTGAAGTCAATGAGGATCAATGGTTTTTGGTTATCAGCATTCATTAAAATATTTTCTGGTTTGCAGATGAACCGAAGTAGTAAAATGATTGGTCCCATTGACATCCATTGATTGGACCGAGACATTTCATGCAAGATGCTCTTTTGTGTTCCTCTTGAACAAAGAGAAAACAAACTCACACTTTTCGGAAAATGAAAATGTAAAAAAACATTTACCAAAATCATTAAGAGTGTACAGTGATGTCAAAGCATCATGAAACATCACAAAGCACATGATTCGACTATGCAAAAGCTTTGTGTGTGAGATTCATAACCAATATGAATGCTTTTCCTCCTATACTTAAGAACAACACCAGGGAAAAACAAATACACAAATGGCAAATAACAAGCTGATAAAAGAGCTACACGAGGTGTCAGCACACAATCCATTAAAAATACTGCAAACAACTCGGCATAGAGAATACCGCAGGAACCGAAAAAGAGGATACCTGAATTTTGCAGTGATAAATCAGGATTTAAGTGTGAAAGGCCCCTAAAGATTAGGTGAACGAGTATAAGTGAGGTGAAGTAAAAACCCTGCTTGCCAGCCCATACTTACAAAACTAATTAAATTCACACTATTAAATCAAACATATCAGATAGAAAGTACTTAGCATTTTTATAGCTTCGCCCTGCATTAACGCCTGTGCGGGCGTTTGTGAGCATTGCAGGCGTTTTTACTCTCTGAAGGCTTGAGCGTTACAGGGTGTCTGCAGATAATTAAGACATTGGTGCTGCCTTCAAGTTTCTACACTAATGACACAACATGCCACACCATATGGCCCTATCGCCTGGGTCCACTATGGTTCGCTGTGCCATCAGCCCTTCCGCAACAGGGCAAGGCATGTGGTAGCATACACATGGTAAAACAGATGAGGTACATCACACATACACAAACAAACACACTGATATACACACATACGCCTACAAACACACTGATGTTCCCATCCGCTATTACACGATGACACATTTGACAACACATGACTTTAAAGGCAACTAATGGATAGTATCATGATCTTTGAGACTTTGTAGCCCAGTATTGCAATGCTTGTGGATATACATTGATAGAACATTTTACACTGAAATAAAGGTTCCTTTGGAATTACTAAATTCAATTTAGCACACATGATTGTAGATTAGTATTTAACTTTATTTTAATTCGGAAATATTATTTTCAATAAGAATCATGTAAAACAACTAATGTGTAAATGATGTGTACATGAATGCACTTCAAAGCATTGAACAAAAATATCCTTTGGTAAAATGTAATATTATTTTAACTTTTAATCTCAATGTAAAATTCATATACCCTAACAAAATAATGAAGCAATCTTAAATTTGCAAAAAGTTTTCTTATGACTGCATTCCTTAGTCTGTGATTTACCGGAATGGTAGCTTTAGTCCTGATCAAATTAGTTTTGCGCGTTTTTTGCTGCCTATTGTTGTGGCTGTATTCTTGACAAGTCAAAGCCTAGAGCTCAATTATAAGACAACCAGATTTTTTCAGACATTTCCAAGAAACATCATAATAGCACAATATGGTAATTATTCAGTCTTAAGGTACACTTTTCACTGCCGATGTACTTGTCTTGTTGAAGGACTCGTAAATTAAACATTTCAATACAGCCGTTCTAATTTGTGGTGTATTATTTAAGTCTACAAGACATGGTTGTGCACTTTAGAAGTTATTAATAACATTGTAAACCGTCAATGTTAACATAGTATTTGTATCTTCTTCCAAAAAAAAAAGACTCCTCCCACCTCCACATTGAACCATTTGTACCCCAAATGAAGAATTTCATCGGAAACGCTCAATTTGACACTCACATTCTTTAGTACGGGTAGATGTATAGCTTGGATAACTGGGTTTGATCGGAGAGGGTGAAGTATAATAGAAGGCTCGAGAAAAGCATAGTCAGGATTTGACGTATTGGCAGACCCAGCCAAATGACCCTCTACATCTAATGTAGTGTTGAAATGCGCCGGCCTTTCGCCCATTCAGAATTAATAACAGAGCAATTAAACCCAATGGGGATTTGAGTCCTTCTATGACAATTACATCTGTTAAAGTTTGAGAGCATTAATGCCTAAAAAATATTCATTAAAGTGATTGATTTGAATGTTAACACATTTATTAAATAGGAGTGGAGCACTCAAGTATCAGAGCTGATTACAGACGGATTATTGTGGACTATACCATGGGTTTCTTAAGAAAAAGAAAATCATACAATAAAACCTTCTACAGTAATGCGAGAGTAACTGTCAGGAGGAAAGAAGATAAATACCACTATGGAAAGCACTTCTTAAAACCAAAAAAACCTGCAAAATCACATATTTATTTTAGGATTGAAAGAAGAATCGCACAGCGTGATTTAAGCAAACATTTATTTTTCATTAAATTTCCAGATGCCATGTATTCTGCTTCACGGTGCAGAAGAAATGCTCCATGTAGTTTCTGAAGAAGCAAATTTGCTTTGACCGATCTCTTATCTCAAAGACTATTTATCTCAACACTTGTATTGAGCTGAAATAGAAATATTCACACAATAAAGCAACAGGCATTAAATAACATAAGGGCAACGGTCCGCCAACATGACAAAAAGAGAAAGGATGAGGCCGCTTCACAATCCTCAAAAAAGAACAGGGACTCTTTATTGTTTGAAGGTGCACCGTATTGTCTCATGGTTATTGGAAGCCTTGAATGGGGTCAATTAAAACCCCGGAGTGTAATTTCATGCATTCGTGGTGCCAGAACGTTTTCTCCTTTAAGCGTCTGTCAGACAAGGCACTGAAGCCTCCCCCCCATTTTACAATTAATGGCTCCATGTGTAGCTTTTTCTTCAGACACCCATTTCATTCTCATTTGCAGACAGACAATAAGAACGTCATTACTGTGTCCACACTGGGCAGCCACCAGAGTAAATGAGCAACAAGGAAGGCATCTGAGGTTGGCCGAGGAGCTCAGACACGGAGAGGGAGGGAGTGACAGAGAGAGATAAGAGAGCGAGAGTACGAGGGACCAATGGAGGTCTGGGTTGAGTGACGACCGAGACTCGCATCGCTTCTCAGGTATCCGGACCTTTTGAGATGACCTATTACTGTCACTCTGGTTAACCATCTAATGTCAACGTCACTTACAACAAGGTCACTGACACAAAACCGGACCTTTCCTTTCAGCACAAACATGCGATGCTGTCTCTCGTACCTTAAACACAAAATATGTGTGACACAAGGCTTAGCCATGTTTGACATTCCTAGACGTAAACACTGCCGTTCTTATTTTCGCCCTGTGGCTTTATTTATAGTCAAGGTTTGTCGGTTAGGCCGTGCCCAAAACCCCTCGTACCCACCTGGCACGGATCCACAGACCTGTTTGGCCACAGAGGTACATTTCCATCTCATTCATCACGGACAGACAGATAATCAGAAAGTCATTACAGTAGCCTGACACCGCCACACGCTCCAGGAAGACAGAGTAATTGAGCAGTGCAGAAGGGAGGACAGCAGCACGAGCCAAGGCCAAAGGATAATGAATGCGAGATGTCTTCCTGCTACATGAGGAAGAGAGAGAGATGGCTGCTATAGTGAGACTGAGCGAACGGAGAGAGAATGAGAAAGATGGGGTGTGGGTATTTGAGGATAAGCATTCTCATAAAAAAAGAGCTGGGACTTTTTGACCATAAATGACAAAAGCAGAGAAAGAAAAACTGGCCACAAGATTGACAGAGCATGTGTAGATATAGGTGTGCGTTTGATATTATTGGTCAGTTTATTTGATTTGGGCTTTGCATTTGGTTTCATTCATCAAAGATTTGGTGCCATCTATGAGGGAAAAGCAGAGGGTAATTTGAGGAATCTTATTGATGGATTGTATCTATCCTCCAGCTTGCATTGCTTTCAAAACTCGTAAATGTTTTTCTCTTTCAGTGGAATACAAAAGAAGATATTTTAAGTTTTGTCACTGTGAGATTGTGCCAATCCCCAAACTTGCCTTTCATTCAAAACTTGTATATGTTTCTTTCTTCAGTAGAACACGAAATAAGATAAACTTGCATTGCGTTCAAAACTTGTGTATGTTTTTTATACAACAGAGGATATTTTGAGAAATGTATTGTGGGTTTTATTTCATTCAATTAAAGTTAACCAACGTCAGATTCGCTTAGTTACCAACATTCTTCAAAATATCTCAATTTGTGTTCTGAAGAAAAGTAAGTGAGTAAAGGATTTTTGAATCAACCATCCCTAAAAATGATTTACACAACATTTATATGTGAAGTAATGCAGAAAAAAGCATTGGGAAGATGGAATCAAATGCAAGATTTTTTTTGGCTCAAGATTTAAACCTGGTTCCATCTACATTCGTCCTGAAGCTTTGTGTTCAGCGCTGGCGTTTTATCGATACACTGGTGAAGCTTCTCCCATTGTGTTGTGCCTTCATCAAGCCACACAGAATGGTATCTGTCCATCTCCAATCAGCCCAGAGCTCCGCTCCATTTTCTTAGAGGATTACAGACAGAGCCCCTAAGACCATCAATACTGTGAAAGACCTTTCTGCAGAGACTTTTCAAGGTCATTGGTCACCGTGCAAAGGTACAAACTGTCACTTCTGCTTCTGTAATTGTGATTGTGCATCAGCTAGTGGCTACTTACCAACAGTAGCCAATTATACATAGAAAGTTCACCCCAGTCATCTATGACTCTAAACCATTAACTTGCATTGGTTTTGAGTTCATACAATACAGAAGAATGCGGAAAAGCATTGTTCTGTTCTTCATAAAGTCCTAAAGGTTTGGGGTAAAATGTTACACATAATGACATGGTGTGTCACAATGATGCATCATTGATTTTCTGTGGCTGTGTTAAGACCAAACCTTCTAAAAGAATGAATTGAAACATACTCTATCATGTCTCTTATTGGGACTTTACGAATGAACTGCTTGCCACAGAGAAGTTTCAAACTACCTATCCAACAATAGAATAAAATTGTGAAGATTCACGTTTTTTTGGGAGAATTTTCAAATAGCGGCAATGTAACAGATGTAATAAGAAAAGGTCTGAATTACAACAGATCAATAAGTTTCAATATTTTTAGTTGGATTTAATGAAATATTAAACCGTTTCCAAAAGCCCTTGTGCCGCTAGGACTCTCATCTCCTCAAGTCTGCTGCTGTTTATTCAGCCAGACGTTCTTTGAAGCTTTATCTTTTCCTTTCAAAGATCAGCTTAAAAGTCTGAAATTAAAGTTTTGCACTGTTGCTTCCGCTACGCGTGCACTGCTGTCGTCATCGCCGTCCATCTTCAAACATATGTAATTTCACTAAGTGCTTTGAAATTGAGTGAGGTATGAAATCAGTTTGGCGTGTCAAACATCGGTTGAAGCATCCAAATGGCCCTTCAGCGTAAAAATGGGAATCTTAGAAGGCCTGGCATTTACTCTGAATAGCCCAGGCTGGCATTCTAAAGATGGGTACAGCGTGTTTTTGGAGGACCCCTCCAGGATTGATTGTGCTCCCCTATTGCTGCTCTCTTGTAAAGACAGACAGTAGAAACACAGACGGCTGTCTGTCCTTTTCCTTCTGTTAGCTAAAACTGGAGCAAATTAAACTTTGAGAACTCAAAACTGCTCCTGCTCTGCTGCGTATACAGTGTTTGAATTCAGTCGGCTGTTATGGGAACTTAATGAAAAACACAATGAAGGAACAAATGAGCTCTGAAAATACCCTAACAAATGATTTTAAAAGCCTCGGACGCAATTGGCGTTCTTTTCAGAATCAGGTAGCATACATCGCTTTATATTTCAATTCATATCATATATTGCATTGGGTAAAGATTAAGTTAGGACTGCAATGTGGAAACTATTTTTAAAGTAGAAAAATAAAATCTCAAGAATGTCATATATTTGATAAAATAATATAATTCATATATTGAATAATATGAATAAAATAATATATACAGAATATTCCTTTATATAAATACACTATATTGTGCCCAAATTTTCCTTCTTTTTAGAGTGCAAAAAATACAAATTATACAGTCATTGATTTACCCGTATTTCTACTGTTGAAGAAAATATATGTTTCAGAAATTTCTCCACAGATTTGTTAATACGATGGAAGTCAATGAGGGTCAATGTGTCTGGTAACCAACATTTTCAATATTTTTTTATTTTTCAGAAAAAAGGAATTGCAAATACATTCACCACCAGTAACACTGCAGATCAAAACAAAGAAAAATCATACATGAAGGATAATAATAATGCAAGACTATATTATCAAAATCTGTAAGAACTTCGATCTTTGTCATATCTGTCCAGAACATTTTATCCCACATTGTAACTGGGTCTGTAGTATACTAATGCCAAATGTTCAGCTTTATGACACGACTATGGAAAACAATTACTATAAAATGAATTGGTTTCTTGGGAGTTCACTTTTTTGCAAACATGTGCAATACACACTTCTTTTGCTTCCCTTTTACTTCTTTGGAATGTGCTTCACATTCACCACTTGACTATTTGATATAAAAATAGGTGTAAAATGGTTACACTATTGGACATTTATTTTATAAAATAACTTTACACTTTCTAATTTAGTTAAATTTTCCATTAAAAGATACATTCACCACAGAAAGTACAATTTTATCCTTCATATGTTCTTTACTCATAAGTCCCTTTTGATGAAAGCAGAAATTAAATAAATGCAGAAAACCTAACACATAAAACCTATGACCTCAGCCACTCATCCAGAAAATCCTTTCAGCCAGATATGACACCACAATTCTCTCTCTCTCTCGCATTGGCATACACTTTTACACTCTCAACATCACCCGATTCTGAATGCACCCTTCAAGAACTGCTCCCATTCCCAAAGATTACCCATAATGCACCATGGCACTTCCCACAATGGCCTTGCTTCTCTTTGTTCGCTTCATTCGAAATGCCTCCCTACTTTCTTACGGTCCATCCATCAAAGCGGTGTGTGATGGATGGACAGAGAAGAGAGGTTTGGATGGAGTGATGTAAGGGAGTTTTAACAAGCACTGCCACTCGACATCGGCAACAGCATCAGTCTGATCTCATTAGCTGCCACTTAGACTACCACAAACAACTGCAGGCTGCTCGATCCCCTGCCTGCTTATGCTTAAAGATCTGCTTGGCATCTATTCCCTTTGCATCTTTCTTTATTTCGGTCGCTCCGCTGAGAGTGCTTTAAGGATGGGACGCTCCAGCATTAAAGCCCTAATGTTCTACATTTTGCGTATCTACAAACCCTCCATTTCCTCTTATGTTCTGGTCTACAACCCAGCGCCCATCTCAGAGATACCTGGCATGACAACGCTATTTATGCCCGTGTGTGTGTGCGTGTATCTGTGTGTGTATCTGGGCGGGCTAATTGACAAGATGGACGTTTGTCATAAATAGTGCCTCGGTCCACCCGGTGCCATTATATAGTAATTTCCTGGTTTAATGTGTATGGAGAATGTTCATTATTTGTGACAGATGGACTCGTCTCTTCCTCTTTTGAGTTCCTGTACTCAGAGAGCCGAATTAGAGTCTACTAATCGGACGGGACCTTTATAGTCCCTTCAATTTAATCTTTTCAACACACACACACACATATTAAGGCAGCCAAAATTATCCACCAGACTCCACTGCAATTTTGAGTTAAAGGGTTTTCATTAGACTTTCATTTTCTTTGAGGTGCAAATAAAAAAAGTTTTTTTTTACCAAAAAAGTAATAATTTTATAAATTTATTCATTTTGATTCATGCATTTGGCAGATGCTTTTATCCAAAGCCACTAACATTGCATTATACTATTACATTTGAGTTTGTGCAGTTCCTGGGATCCAACCCATGTCTCTGGTGTTTAAGCACCATGCCCTGACTACTGAGTCACAGGAAGGCAATAATAAAATAAGAGTTTATTTGTAAAAGGTCAGTAAAAGCTCTGTTTTAAGAATATTTTGATTTCGGGTTAACAAATAACATAAATCAAGCTTCAGTTGAACTGCGTATGACGTAGAAACTAAAACATTACTGCTTACTAACACAATAAAGCACAACAAAAACATGATAACACAATAAAAACATGATTTTAAAAAAATAATAAAAAGTCATGACTCATTCTCTCTAAAATGTTTAAATTAGCTGATCATAAAGTGGTGCAAGAACTTCAACAGGGGTCACGTGCATGAAAATGTGGACTTGGCAGCATTAAAATCACAATAATTTACTCGCCCACTTTTCATTTCCAAATTGTATAACATTCTTTTGTTAGAAAAACCCAGACGAAGATATTCATCATATTTCACTGGTTTGTTTATATACAGTAGAAGTACATTGTTTAAATAACCAACATTCTTCATAATGTCTTCTTTTGTGTTCTTCTGAAAAAACGCTGTGTATTAAATGACATGTTCTTTTTGGGTGAACAATCCCTGTCAACAATCCCAATTATAATATCTTTGAACTTAACAATTGTAATGTGCTGTTCTTAATATTGTCCTTAATTTGTTATTTTCTCAAAGTACATCCCATCCTCACTCTTAAAAATAAATGGCTTTCACACTGCCTAAGAAGAACCTTTGATGTCTAAATGGTGCCATGAAGAACCGTTAACATAGGTCTCTCACAAAGGTTTTAAGTTGTAAAAAAATGTTCTTCAGATTTACCAAACACAAGCAAGATACAGTTCTGGAAAGAACATTGGACTACAAGGTTCTTTATGGTATTCTTTTTGCACTGAATAACCTTTTTATGCACCTTTATTTTTAAGTGTGTATTCCCTACTGCTTACAACACTATCAGTTCAAAATTCTACGTTGTAGTTGCGCCAACTAAACTGGGATAGAACTTTTGAGTAAATAAACGTTCAATGTATTATTAGAATACACCAAGCTTTTTTATGTAGAATGATCAAAACACATTTGATTCCTTATGATATACCTCGGTGTTTGTGAATGCACATGTGAGCTGTTGTGTGTTTAGGCCTTTACATGTTTGCTTTGAGTATGGTCTGTTAATATACAGTCAAAGCACACACATGACCTCTTTTGGCATCGTGCTGCATTACAGTGCTGCATTCCATTTGAAGCTTATTGCTAAGATCTGCATAGACATAAATAAAAACTCTGTCATCATTTATTCACTCTCATGTTGGGGAAATCTGCATCACTTCCTATCCTACTTGAAACACAAAAGGGAGCATTCAGAAAAATTGTTTTGGTGACTCGATTCATGCAAGGATTAGAGAGCGAAGCCTGCGAGCAGCTATTTCTCTCATCTGACATCTAGAAAATGTCAAAATCTCAATGAGTAATTTGTCATATTCCTGATATGAAGGGGAATGCATAATAAGAGAATTTACATTTTGGGGTAAAGTGTTTCTTTAAGAACAGGGGGAAAGCAAAGCTATTCTTCACAGCTCATTAGATTCATTGCTTTCCTAGAGGACTTTACTCAAAATAATGTATAACTAAAACGCAGGAATCCGTGTGGATTAAGATCATGCCACACTGGGGGAAGCATTGTGCATCTATAAATCATAGAAATATGAGCTTTGCCAGACAAGATTTCAGGCTTAATAAAATGTATTTTGTTTTTATAGCAGCTTTAGATCATACAGTATGAATTACTTTTTGTGTCACAATGAGGGCACGCCAGTCTATAGATGAATACAGCATGCCCGCTGTCATCCCTCAATCCAGCCTTCTGGTAAATTCAGAGAGAAAAAGCCTTTCGTCTAGCATCTGTTCATCTGGCCGATTAATCAGGAACCTGCTGCAGGATCGCATATTAAACACGTTCCCGAACGGAACGCAAGCATCTGATGTGTCTCCCTGAAGAAATCCCCTCGCCTGCATTGCGATGTCCACAGGATCAACACGTCATTACACATATCCAGACACACATAACTCCAGATGTTTCAGCACAGCTGTAAACACAATATGGCAACAGGTACCAAGAGCTTTATACGCTCCATACTTCATTTGATACACACTTACTTTGTTAAATTCATTCAAACATGGCTAAAATGATTTCACAAGCTAAAAACATCAGGCAGCCATATGCTCCTGTACACTTGGAGAAGAAATGACAAAATGAGCCGTTTGAATACAGTAGCTTACAGTCCTTCTAACAATTACAGTGTTATTGATTATGGCTGAGTTTTGTGGAGCATGTTGAAATATTGTACAAAAAAGGAAAACATCTTCTGATCATTTGTAACTTTGCCTGCATATGGGCTGGTCATGCTTTATATTTCATCTAACCAAAACATTAGTCAAATTATGTAATAATAAAACTTCATACTTTGTGTACATGCACTTTAGTTGTATGGCTTTAGACCTTCCTTATACAGAAATTAATTAACTCAAATTGTGACATTTTATTTCGTGACAGTATTTAGCATTTTAAGTATATAATTAAATTTAATTTAAGAGATATATTTATTTAATATAGGTCCAGTTTGGGAAATCTAATGGCAACTTGAGGGGAAGTTGCAGATGCATATACCCAATTAACGTTCTAAGACTGAATGTTGAAATGTTTAAGTTTATCATTATAGGTTTTTATTCGAGTGTCCAGAAATGCATGCAACATATGCACGCAAATGCACGCAACTGAAGGTTCTGCAGTTTGAATTCAGCTTGCAACGCATCTCAATCAATCTGTTGTTCTCTAAGTTTCTGTCAATGTCTCCTGTCTCAGAAAGCCAAAAATGATGGAGTGATAGCTGATCTTAAATGAGTAATTAATGGGCAAGGGAAGTGTGCCAAGACGCTTTAAAGGAAGCTGCATTGATTATTTCTTTGGCAACACAGTCTTCATTTTTTAAAAATCCATTTTATCATACTGTCTTAATATGTCAATCTACTTCAAGTACAGATAAACAATGTATAAACTTAAGTGGATATTCATAGAAGAACATTATACATTTAGTATTTTGTTCCGCTAGTGTTAGAGTCTAAATCATTTAAGCTTTCATAAACTATTCCTTTTATTCCACCACAGACCTATTTTAATTAACGGCAAATTGTCATTTATCACCCCTTTACAAACAATACTAAAATAAAACATTGTAAGGGTGATTATTTGGGAGTATATTTGTTGAGATTGTTTTCTATGGTCTTTGTGATCTACTTTTAGCAGCTTGAAAGCAAAGATAAGAAGAATCATCCTTCATCTCCTAGCGACAAGTAATACATCATTTATCCCGATGCATTTATCCCAATTATCACTTTTAGTGTCACCTATCTATTTTCTGAGGATTTAGCACTTGACGATGACTTCCTATGAAAACAAACTACAAGCACAAAGACTAAGAAATCGATAGCAGTGAGTGTTTGCTATTTCTGTGGGGTGTAGGTACTGAGCTTCTGTTGGTGCGGTTGGAGGCTTGTCATACAGTGTGTTTGGTACAGTAGGATCAAATGAAACACAAGGCCAGAGGATGTATAAAGAAGGATGTTTGGAGAACTTCAGATGTAATGGCCTAAGGACAAGCAGAGCAGGTTTAGGTGCGATGGCAGTGCTTCAATAAGATCACCAAGATGTAATGGAGAGTCTGAATCTTCTCCTACAGGCCAAAGAGGTGTGGGCGGCTTTCGAAATTCTCGAACACAGATTTGGGATTTCCATCAGGTGTAAAATGATGGAGCGTTAGCGGTCCCCTGAAGAGACATTTTTTGTACTTGCTGCAACCGATACATCACATATAACAACTACGAGCACCTCAACAACGTGTAGCGCAATCCATCACGGCAGAGCTGCGGTTACCGCGCGGTGAGCTCCGCTACAACAACTGCTGATGGTAGAAGCGAGCATCATTAAAGAGTGCACAGAATGATGGGAAGCATTACAGGGCCCTTTATAACAGGATTTGTATTTTAAGGGGTCGAAAACAACACCTAAACCGGCCTGTTGTGAATAGCAGGGAGTGCTCTATGGTCTTCGGTACACTTAGATTTCTATTTAATCCTTAATCTGCTAAATAGTTAATGCTAAATTGACAACAATTATGAGCAGCTTAACTGGCACCGGCTCCCTGGGAAAAGCCGGCACTATTGTAGGGAAATAATTAAACACACAATTAGTTTGGCAGCTTAAGACGGGGGATAATAATTATTCTAAATACCTTGATGCATTTCTGAAAAGTGTAAGGACAACAGGCGGTTGTATTTAAAGATCTGTTGTCCTCCTCTGTCTGTAATCATGTGTCAGTGTTAAGCGTCCACCAGAGCATGGCATCAGAGTCCTGAAGACAAGCGGATTAGACCCTCTCTGGAGACAAAAGGACCGTCCTAAATTATGCCCGCATGCATCATCAATCTGCCTGGGTTTTTTGCACGGACGGACGGTGTGGAAACATGTTAATGTACGTTTGCGGAGGGCTAGAGTGCTGATGCATTTGTTAACAAACCTCATCACACACTCTCCTGAGAGCAGTGTCCATCCGGGAGGATTCTCATCAGGGAGTGGGAAACGCACAAACACACTCTCTGGAGTCTATGAATCTGCAGTGAGTCGGGTTTAAAGCGCTGTTGATGTAATTAATTCTAATGACTCTGAATCTGCCGCTGCTAATTTACTTCTGATTGTACAATTACTCTAATCAAGAAGCAGAAATGACAGGTGAGAGCTCAGTATTCATGCTCATCTTAACACTGCCAACTTGATGCTTTTAAAGGAACAGTTCACAGACAACTTAAAATTGTTTGCTTGAACTGTCATCAAGAAGCAAGATGTTTCAGCATCAGGGATGTTTCCTAAAAATAGTTATAGTTCCCTTTAAACCTTAATGGTTTATTTCTTGGACCTTACCCAAGAGAAGATTCAGAATTTAAAAAAAAGTTTTTAATTGTCTACAAACATTAGAAGTGATTAGGTGCCAGTGCTGTTTGCTTGCCAACTTGGTTTAAAATAACTTTTGTGTTCTATAAAAGAAAGAAAATCATACACGTTTGAAAACACAAGAAATAACACAGTTTTCATTTTGGAATGATCTATCATTTTAAATGATTTATTTTAATATTTGATACACAAAGGACTTTAAAACATCCCATGTACTAAAAAAAAAAAAAGTATATTCTAAATGAAGTCTGTTTATAGAATTCGTGCCACTCAGTTACCATGTTTGCAGAGTAAAGCTAAGTGCATTCATTATATCATTCAGTCAAAATCAGGTAATTAGACTAACTTTCTCCAAATGTATTTCTTGGATTAGAAGCAAAAAGATAAGGAAGATGGTAATGTAGATTTGTTTTACTGACCCAAGAAGAGAATGGAGATACATAAGTTTCAAATAAGAAAATGACAACATTTATTCTTTATACAGAAAAGGAATTCCTTTAAACTCTCATGGTACAAATAAAGACCTGACATTTCCGGCACTTTTCTATCTAGCACAGAAAGAGTTCTGCATGGATCTGGAACTCAGTTTCACAGAATGTTTGTTTTACAGGTTACCATCCTGCTGTCGTCCAGATGCAATGGTAACCTCTGGCACTTTACTCTCAGGGTGTAATTGAGTATTAATGGAAGCTTGACCCAGCCGGTGTGAGAGTTGTTATCACCAGCCCATAGCTGCAAAGACTGGCTGTGTTTTAGAGGATTTGGTTATCTATTATTTATGAGGGATTACTCTCTCTCGCTCTTTATGTTCTCTCCACTGTCTAATGTCCAGGCCCCACTGGGTAGATTCACTGCCAACACAGATCCATTCACATTAAACCCATTCTTTTTTTAACCTTGGTAGTGGGTGTCCTATTACATAAAACACGTACACCTTAGTTCACGTCGGACACAAATGTGTGCGTGAGAGGATGCTCCGCACCGTGCTGATGCGCAGGCCAATGGTTCCCTGCACTTTTGACACGCAGGATGATGTAAACCGACCGTTTGGTGATGCTCGAACAAGTTTTGTTTCACATGCATATAAATATTAATAAAACTGCAAAATAAAAACCTTTCCACTAGACAAGAGTCTTGTATGGTTCTTTAATCCCCCTCTATTGAAAGCAAAGGCCCAAGAGATGAGGTGGGCTGAGAAAAATTCACTATGTCATTCCTCATTCCGTGAATGTCTCCTATGTGGGTAGGGCCCCTAATCCATCAAGATCTCCTTTCTTATTAAATTCTTAAGGAGACACTTTCAACGCCCTCCACGTGCTTCTCTGTCCTCTTTCATCTGAAAAATAAATAGCCATAGAAAAGCAGAGGACAGTTACAACGTCCCTGATCTTGGACTAACTGCAGATGCTGTGGGGAATGTTGACTAACAATGACTTGCACACAGATTGATTGATTTAAATACTCACAGTGCAGAGCTTTTTATCACATTTCTGTCTGGTTTACTGAAATTGAGGGCGATCAAAGTGAATAAAATGTTGAAATACTGCACACAATAATGATTCTGAAAAGTCTAACTGAAAAAACTTAGACCGTTGTGTTAAAAACAACACAATCTGACCTTAACACATCTCTAGGACAACACATGTTGTGCTCCTTTTAATCTGTGTTGTTTCTTTAATTCATTCAACTAATGAACAAAAGTGGTTCGTGAATAATTAACACAATCATTTTCTTAACACATTAATATGTATATCACAATACATTCTGATGTTAAAAAACAATGATAATAGATTTTCTGTACATTTTACAAATATGATCATATTGTCACAAGTGTTGTCCAAAAAGCAACAATGGTTACAAACTCTCTCTCGCCATTTATTTGATAAAATTCAAAATCATTTAACGGATCCCTTTAAAACGGCTGATTTATATGCATCACTACATATGGTACTAGGACCCTACCATTTAATGATAGACTGGCGTCGCAAGCTTTTCAAAGTCATTTGACTTCATCCCATATAAGACAAACGCATAAAATAAACCTCAACTTTGTTATATTGAAGATATAGACCACTTGTTTGGGTTTTCTGAATTGGTCTATAGAGTCTTCAGACTGTAGATTTAAAGTCTTAATATTCATCAAGTTAACCCTCTTGTAAGGAATTTAATAGCATTCAAGTTGTTTTCCCCATGACATATATTAAAAATAGTATATTGTAAATTAAGAGTGTAACTGTATAGAAAGAAAATAGAGCTGATAAATGATCAGAAAAATATACAATAACACTGAATTCCCTCACAGTCAAAATGTATTCTTAAATACCTGCTGTCAATTACTTACAACTAGAAATAATTCAAAGCCTGACAGTGTCAGAAAACACAGACACTGCTCACATAGGAAAGCTGAAATCGGTCATCTCTTAAACTACAACAGTGAAAGATTCTGGGGTGAAAACATTCTCATTAAAAGAATAGCAGAGATGCAGCAAGTTCAACAGAGACAATCTAATGCCTGGTGGAATGGACTGAACTCCAGAGATGCTCAGGACGATATAAATTGTTTTTTCAACAGTTTATCGTATCTAAAGAGTTGCAAGTCTGCTTGAAACACCCAAACTAAAAAGGCTTGCATATTAAAGCTCCACGGTGGCCATTAAGCCCTGTTACGACTAGAACAGACGGAGAACCCTGAGAGAGCTAACGGTCCATTGTCAACATGCTCGGAGTTAAAAGTTATTTATACAGCACTTCTTTTGCTGTCTGAACACAATGAAATTGCCCAAAAGCTCATTTGATTTTTGGAAGCGTAACGCTTACAACACAAGAGCCCCTTAAGAATGTAACAGACTTGGCACTGAGACTACAGAGAGAACCGCATGCTGAGATAAAGAATCTAAAGCTTAAATTAGGATTTTACTTGTAACATCATTTAAACTTATAATGGTCTGTAAAAGACAACATAATGGAACGAGTAAGTCAGTCCAAAAGACTTTGGCGTTTTATTGTTATCGGAATGTGAGCCATGATAACCTCCTCAAAATGCATTCGTTCTTGGCATCAGTTAGGTCTGATTTCTTCACCGGACTCTTTCTCTAAGGTTTCGACCCAGAATATTAGCAGCACTTTATTACACAATTTTAACAAGTACAAGGATCTCACAGCAACCTTCTTATTAGCATTTCAGTCGATTTCAACCGTTCTGGATGTCTAAGCCCTGACGGCCGTTGATTATAGATCTTTACATAGTTCTTTAGCCTTGGATGTGCTGCCATGGCAGTCCCCCTGTCTTCCTGTCTGTCCGTTTCAATTTCTCCTTCTCCAGAACCGTCATCCTCAGCTCGTGGCCTTATCGCTAGGGGTTACAGAAGAAGAAGGTCATGCCGAATTACCGTCAACTTTTATCTCAGGCTACAGAGCCACAGGGTCTGGAAGCCCAGATCTGATAGCTTCTGCTCATCTAATGACCTCTGGGCCTGCACTCAACCTTTTAACGTCTAGCTTCTAGTGCTGGATTTATTGCGCTCATAAAGCGAGAATCGTTATTTCGGGCATTGTCCTGAGGACAGCGCGACTCGAGACCTAGTTCGCTTGTCTGACATACTTTCGCGGGATGTTTGCATTTACAGGGTGGAAAAAATACAATTCGGTCATTAGGTGGAAATTAAAAGAGAGCAGAAGAATTTGCCCTTAGCATTGAGCCAGAAATGCTAATGCTAGACTAATAAAGCACCACATGAGGTGCTAGGATGTCTGTATGCTCCACCCAGTCTAATGCAGTCGTATCGAATAGGAAATTGCTTGCTAATGGTTCCCGCCAGCTGCTAATTCAATAAGTGCACTCCTGTTTGGCCTTTTGGGAGGAGCGTACACAAAAGCCCAAAGATAAAAAACAAAACGCGGATGTATCATCCTGATATAGAGACGTAGGTTGTCCCTCCAGCATATGTACAATGGGGATTAAAAACATTGGCCCTGAGAAGAGATAAGTAATGTTTATCTGTGCCACATGTCTCTTGAGCTTTTGAGACAAGAAATCTCTCCTCTCGACTATCTGTCATGTAACCACGGCAACAAAAGCAACTCAATTTGCCGACGGAATTATCTGTATACTGTATTTTCTTGACAAATGCAAAAACTCATGCGACTGTGAAAGACATGTATAGAGGTTAGAGGTTGCGTGAGCATCTGTTTGTGCGAGTGTGCGGTTAAGTGCAGATGTCAGGTTTGGAAAACCATCAATTAGAAACCCGTTTAAACATATTTTGACACACTTCTGACGTCTGTGCTGGCCTCACTGAACTTAAAGGGATAGTTCATCCAAAAATAAAAATCCTGTCATAATTTACCCTCTTGTCATGTTAAACCTCTATGACCACAAAAGAGGATATTTGAACAATGCTGGTAGCAAAACAGCAGTGCCAGTAGTTGACGTTTTGGGGCCATACAATATAAGTGCATGGGTACCGCCATTGTTGGGTTGATGCCATTTTTCTTCTTCTGTGTTCTGCTGGAAAAAAAAAGCGTGTAAAAAATTCCATATTGTGTGTGGTAACAGTTGCTTGTTTTTTTTCAACTGACACCCCAAAATTATAAATTCTGTCATAATTTCCTCACCTTCAGTCTCCCGCATAACACAAAATAATACATCGAATGTTGGCAACATGAGTCAATCCATGCATTGATTTTGTGTATATACAATAGAACTGAATGGGTTCAGCTGTTATTGGGTTACCAAAATTCTTTAAAATATCTTTTTTCGTTCACAAAAAAAAAGAATGACAAAGAAATTTGAAATGACAAAAGAATGCAAAAAGTGACAGAATAATTTGTAAAGGCTTAGCACAGTTTGTACTGGGTTTTAAAATGAACACTTTGTCATCATTTAAGGACCATAATTCTCCCTCAGAGCACAAAAGAAGATACTTTGAAGAATTTTGGTTAGTAGCATCCATTCAGTTACATTGGTTTTGTATCCAAACAATAGAAATGAATGGGTTCCAGCATGTTTTAGGATATCTTCTTTTTTGATTTGTTAAAGAAAGAAAGTCATATAGGTTTGACGAGCGGATGAGGAAATGAAGACACAATTTTCTTTTTGGGTGAACTATCTCTTTTATAACAGCAACCTCGCCTGATCAAAAATAAACAGATCCTTGGTAAACATTTCAGCGCCGCTATCAAGAAGGTAGCAAACAAAGAGGTGACGCTTTGATTTAACCGAGCCACCAGCCAGCTATGCCGATACATTCCCATCACCTCAAAAGAGACAATATAATTCCTTTCTCTGTATAGATCTGGCTGCATTGTCCAGCCGCTGCTGTATCAGGATATGGGCGGACTTAAATCGATACTGTCATCAATCATGAAAAGTCATTCAATCTATTGGGAAACGTTTTAAGCAGCGAGGAAGGATATTGGAGGGCGAAACAACATAGCAGCGTTTGGAGAGATATTAATTATATAAAATGGAAAATAAACCCCGGCATACAGACATTTGCAATAGACATTAACCCCTCAGGGCCCACTTAGCTCTGCGAGATCTCAATATAACACAGACCTTTTGAAAATGCTAGAGGACATGGGAATCGTGCAATTGAGGATAGGACCATCCAAAGGAGCAAGCTAACCTAATTGCTCTCAGGATAAAAGCTATATTGATGGCACTTAAATGAGACTATGGCCTGCACACCATATAAATCAGTACCGATGCTAAGATTCAATCTATACCTGAGCGCATTCATCATTTCAAATGATTCCAATCATGTGGCATATGCAGCGCTCCTATATAACATGTCATGTCAGGTATGCATGTGTGCAACTTTAGAATTTCTGGAAATATTAATTCCCCCTTGCCCCACGAGGAACTTGTAAGGTCCAGACTTTTTGAATTGAAACAACATTGCATGTTCTAGCAGACCTCAGATCAGACTGTATGTAATTTCAGAACAATGAGGCGAAAACTACACATAGGTTATTCATGAATCTTTCCTGCTCAGCATATCACAGATGAGAGAATGTCAGATCTCAGGTCTCTTCATGCTGTTATTTTACACTTTATTAGATCGAAATCCAAATTCCATATTGCATGATTGGGTAATGCCATATATTGATATTTAACAACATTGGATAGAATTTTTAAAAAATTATTATCGTGTAATTTCTATACATATCATTTCATTATATTTCACACCAACATTCTTTTGTTTTTAGTGTTTTTCATAGACCATTTGTAAGACAATATAAACAGCAATCAATCAAAAATCGATGAATTGGCTCTTATCCTTTATTTCTTAAAAGAAACATGTCAATAGACATTGTGATTTGGTGTGCAACAATAAATCAATATTTCATGTGTAGAATAAATGCATCGTGTTGTTAGAAAAACAATCAATGATTTCTGTTAAATATTAATATGATGCACTTATATTTTGACACTTTCCCTGTCCTCATTTCTATTGGAATACATTTAAGCATTTTTAGGTTTGTTCATTTTGTTCAACTAAATTTAACATATTTTTGGTGGCATTTGTGAACTAATAAAAATGAACTGCGTGTAACAATTAGGCACATCATAATATCAATGTATTTGTCTAATTAAAATTATAATCGTATCGCAGATTCAAGCAAATATTGCACGCTGGCAGAGAAAATGAATTTTGTATTGAAGTGAAAATAGAATATTGTAACAATTCTAATTGCATTTAGTAATGCTGTACACTACCGGTTAAAGTTTTTTTAACAAGCTTTTTATAAATAAACTGCCAATGATCAAATATAACATTAATATAGTTTTGTTTCACTATTTTGATGATTTTATCAATGTAATTATTATTATTTTTATTATTGTTATTATTATTATTTGAAATATGGAAAATATGTCCAAAAATGAGCAGTGTATATATGTTTCCTCGTCATTTTATCAAGAAGCTTCTTATAGGTATCAGCCTGAGATGCTTTACACAAATTTTAAGAGTCCTGTTCTTCATGATCCCATTTTTCATGTTATAGTTAGTGTGTAATGTTGTTTTTAAGAGTATAAATAATATCTGTAAAATTATACATCTCAAAGTTCAATGTCTAGCAATATATCTTGTTTTACAGAAGTCTCCTACATCAAATGGCCAGTAATTGCACACATATTGCAC